>JAFFST010050098.1:136434-149779 GCA_022414735.1 Noturus placidus | reverse complement strand
GACTGAGACCAAGTCGAAGTGCTTGAGTTAAGAAGGGGGCGGGGCTTCAGAGAGCTCAAAACACTCGCATCGAAAACGTTCGTTATTGGCTGCATTTTAATTGCGGTTGAAGTAAGAAAGAAAAAAAAAAGAAAAAAAAAAAAAAAGGCTTTTCGCATGTTTCCGAGCGATAATTTAAATCTGTACACAAAACATCTTTACTCCTTCTAGATGTTACGCAATTTAAAAACAAAAACCAAAAAAACCAAAAACCCCACTTGAACTCGGTTTCTCCCAACAGGTTGTTTTAAAAATAAATAAATAAAACCTAACATGTTCATGGCAAAACTATGCAACATTTATTGTACAAATGTTTTCAATCGCTGTGTTGTCGTTATAGCGACCGCTCCTGTTCAGCGATTATTCCAATGTTTACCGAGACACTTCAGCAAATTTACCTCATCCTAACAAATAAAAACGATCATTTTAGTCTATCTAGCTAAAAAAAATCCATTTCTAATTTCCGACTTTTTAAAAATATGTTTGTAATTTTAACTGCGAGATGATTAAAAACTTTTAACAATACGTGGTGGTACAAAATTCTGTCTACAATCACCTACCTTTAAAATATCCAGTGTGTATCAATTAAGAACCACATAAACTCAAACACACACACACACACCTCTTGAGGGGTTTTGTGAGCTGCTCAAAGGCTCTCGGCTTCATCAGTCTCACATAGGCAGGAGAGGAAGAGAAGGGGAGGTGTGAGGAAGAGGAAGGAGCAGAGGAGGAAGGAGCGGAGGAGCTCGTATCGCTGACGTGAGCCGACCTGACGGAGACGATGGAACGTTCACGGGAGAAAAAAATGAAGGAGAAAATGAGCGACTAATAGACGAGACGAAAACAGAAACACAGCGAGTGTGGAACAATAAACCAAAGTGGGAATATGAGCTGAGAGGAAGTGACCGTTTCCAAAAGAGGAAGTGGCTGTGCAGAAGATGGGAAGTGAAAAGGGCAGAGGGTATCTGTAATGCAGTGTTGTTGTTGTATTTTCTCACTTGCTCTGATGATGAGGCGAGTCGGTGCTGACGGAATAATGGCGTACGAGTTTGGGCTTGCTCCCGGCTGTGACCTGCTCGCTCGGGACGCTCAGGCTGCTCACACCCATCGACGGAGAGTGACTGATCGTACTCGCTCGCCTCCTGAAGCTCTGAGTCTGGGGGTCGTGACCTTCTTGATCCGATTCTCTCGATCCGGCCTCCAGAAACTTCAGGTCCCCTGTGGAATTGTGGGAGCGGAGCGGGCTGGACGGCAGGTGGAGGAGGGGCGGCGACTCCACCAAGATGATATCCTGAGAACGTGATCAGATGACATGGCTAATAGATCATCACTGTCTGTATTTTAAGTTCTAGCTGAAAAGACCTTTAACACACTTTAGAGGCAAGAGTACAAGACAAGTTGCATGTAAGTGTGGTCGAGACCTGATGTGCGCTGCTGCTGATGGTGGAGTTTGAGGAGGTGCTATCACTGCTCTCTCTCTGTAACCTGGACCTACTGTTGCTCTGTTGAAAAATAAACGAAATAAAATAAATAAATACAGGTCTGCAGGGGCCAATACTTGTGCACAACACAACATATATGAATTATAACATCTGAGGATCCTGTTCAGAGGATAGGAAAAAGATTAACGGCTGAGTACATGTTATTAGAGTGTTTACTCACCTGCGCGTGTGCATGCGTGTGTGTGCACGTACCTTCCATATCCCTTCCAGTGACTCCGTGAGCGATCTTTTGGCTCGACTCTTTAGCTGTTCCAGACGCAGCCGGCTGCTGCTCACGCTGCCTTCGGGACCTGTACAAGTCTCCTCACACACCGCTGGAGCGTCCTGACACACACACAAACACACACACACACAAAAACTTTACAAAATTAATAAATAATGACACACAACCAGAACAGATCTAACCTTGCTCGAGAAAGTAAAACCAATAAAAACACTATATGCTGTGTATTTAGGGTGTGTGGGTCTGTGGTACCTGCTGTGTTTGAGTGATGTGTGTGTGCGTGTGTGTCTTCTGTCTCTCTTCATAGAGTCGCCTCAAGCACGATAAGACAAGCTCGTTTTCCTCCTGTTCTGACTTCGGTCTGGCATTCTACACACACACACACACACACACACCACATCACAATAACATCCTATTTAATATCTACAAGCTGTGTAGACGTGCTTTATATCTTATTCTTCTTATTATTCTTATATTACATTTGATATAATTGTCCAGATATTACGGTTTTTTATTCCTAAAGTAGGGAATTTTTCACACTTGTGCTCAGCTTTGTGTGACCGCGCTTTCCTTTCTTTTTTACTGCACACATCCCTTGTGTTAAAGCGGCTTCTTTTTGCAGGTAAGTGCAGTTCTCAAAGTGGCCACTAGATGTGGCCTCTAACCAGCTTTTCTCATCAGCCGCCCCTCCGTGACCAACTAAGGAAATCCTTCAGCAAAATATGCTAACACTGCAAATAATGAGTACCAGAGCCCACTGTTAAAACCCTTTAAAAATCTTGACAGAAATCTGGATGTTGATTCAGATCCCTAACGCGGAGGCCGGACGCAAGCAGAACGAAAGAAACCCTTGGCTCTTCTTCAAGCATGCAGAAAAGCAGTTACATCACTTCTGCAGCTCGGACGCATTCATCTTTTAATGCCGGATCATGAGAACATATTTGACCTGAAATAACCTTGTAATGTAGAGGAGAAGAAAAAACACTTTGTTTTTTTTCAACGGATATAAAAAAAGTTTTCATATTATAACAGGGGTTCACAAACATTTCGGCCAAACGATCTCAAGCATACATTATGGATTTTTGCATCACCCGACAACATGAGCGGCATTTCTTACACACTCATGCACGTTCAAAAATAAATAAAGAAATAAATAATGAAACAAGGACGTTTTATGTCGAAGAACTGCTATACTAAGCTGGAGAAATCCAGAAGACTGCTACGTAAACGCACCTTCCGGTAGGTTTCAAAGCGCCATGATGGGAAAAAACGGTTACTGTTAACCCTCAATAATGATCGAGGATAGTACATGATTCAGGAAAGGACGAAGAAAAAGGACGAAAATAACATGTGACCGTTTGAACGCGGTTTGTCCAAATTGTTATTATAAACAGGGCGTCATACCCACCAGGGTGGTCTCGAACACACACGCCTGCTCTTGATTATCCAGAAAAGCCACGTGCTTCTGCAACTCCAGTTTAGCCTTGGATGCAGTGAGACCTACACACACACACAAATCATTCGCAGGAGCATTTACTCAAGAAATTCGTTGTTCGTGAAAATCTAGTCCCTCTTATCCGTGCTTCATTCAGGAGTTTGTGTAAATGTAGTGCTAAGGAGACTGCTAATGTGAACCTCGAGCGTTTATTTATTTCAGTTACACACCAATTTAATGAAACTCGATCTTTAAAACATTCTGCCATCGTCTTGACTGTTGTCATGAGCTATGTCTCAAATCGAAAAGGCTCTGACCTTATGTCCAGAAGTATTTCAGCTCTATCTTTGCCTTTAATGGGGTTTTGTGGGCGTGACAAAATCAAAAAGTTCAATCAGCTACACCCTGAATGTGCTTGGTCATTTATGGGTGACTGGCGTTGATTGAAATGTGCCAAGTACAATGAGTTGTAGTTGCAGTGTGCGTGACGTGGTTCTGACCCTCGATGCGGTCACAGAGCCGGTGCAGCTGCTGCATGGGGCAGGAGTCACACTGCAGGCTCTGGGTCCTAGTGCTCTTCTGCAGAGCGGCCACGGAGAACGCTTGCTTCAGAGTCAGCATGATCTCATCCACCTGCCCATGGGATTAGTACCCCAACCCAAAAAACCAGTCACACATCCTGAACCCCACACTGATCATCAGATTTAATGATAATATCTGTTCATTATAATGCTCAGGTCTTTAACAGATCCTCACCAGAGCCTCGTCTGTACACTGGAACACGTAGCACACAAACTGGCAGCTCCCTCCATCATCCGACTCTCTACAGATAAACCCGAAATGATCCACGTGCCTTATACCCTGCACACAGAGAGACATTTTTTAGACGATGTTTACACGGTGGATTATAAAAAGTGCTCCGAAATTACTTCACGTAATAAACACGAACCGCCTACAAAGATGATCTCGATGAGCCAAAGTACAGATTTCAGCTGACAGTTGAGTAAAAAATTGTTTCAGGCCATGTGATTGACATGCACTGAAGCCTCATTAAGTAGAACTAATAACCACAGAGGCCAAGCCTCCTTAAGTAGAACTTGGGCACAAAGGCCACACCTAATTAAAAAGAGCTAATGGGCACAGAGGCCTCGCTTCCTTCAGTGACTCACAGAGACCTTAAAATAAATCAGAAAGGGTCTTTTTTTTCTTCTTCTTTATAGTCAAATGTGAAAAAAAGCCTGAGAACTACTGATAGAGTGTCCATGTGCATGTGTGAGAGACCTGTGAACAGAAAGAGATTTCCCTGAAGCTCTTCTCGATGGCCACTTTCTTACTGTCAGGACTCACGAGGAAGATCTGAGAGCGCCCGATCTACAAAAAAAGAAAAGACAAAAGTGAGTGAGTGAGAAACAGAGAATGAGCTGTTCAATGCATTGTGTTGTTCTCACACACACACAAACACACACACACCATTCTATGGCTATCAATCTTTCAGTGAAACCAGTATGTTCAAACGTACTCCAGGCTAGCGTGTGTGTGTGTGCCATCAGTGTGATTTCACCAACACAAGATAAGCATTTTTCCTCACTGAGATGAGACCAAAACTGGCGAGTTTACTTTGCGTGCGTGTGTGTGTGTGTGTGTGAGAGAGAGAAAGAGAGAGAGATTGTTCCGGTCTCTCCCAAAAACCGAAGAGGCCGTCAATCCCGGCATCTCTACAGTACACAAATGTATGACAGTAATCGGACAGGTCCGTCCCTGTTCTCTGAGGACATTATTTACCTGAACCTTTTTAAATCTGAGCTCCAGTATTAGGACGTGTGTGTGTTAAAGAGGGACCGAATGGTGGGAGTAGCTAAAGAAAGTAACTTAATATCTCTGCAGGGAGAAAGCATAGCAACCTAACAGCCCAAGACTCTCACACACACAAACACACACAGTAAACATGCTCAGGATTAACACACTTTCCCCAAATGCCTGATTCAGCTTTTACTCCCCCTGTGTGACCATTGTTAATCTGGTTGTGTATTTTACGTGATCGAAACTGCAGAATGGCAGATCGGCTCTTCAGGAACGATCAGAAACGAAGTCCGCTCCGGATCCTGCATCACCCGCGCTGCTTCTTTACCAGCGCTTACAGTAAAATTCACATTCCCAGGCTGCAGCTGGCGGGCTTCCAGCTTTTTAGAGCTTTTTGGAGCGGATCTCTCCGGAAAAACTAAAGGTGGAGGAATCTGTTTCTACATCAACAGCGGCTGGTGCAGCGACGTGACCGTGATCCAGCAGCTTGTGCTTTCACACCTCAAAGTAATCACCAACCACCTCCTGGATCCACTGCAATTTGCCTACAGAGCCAATAGGTCGGTAGACGATGCAGTTAACTCGGCCCTCCACTACATCCTCCAGCACCTGGACTCCGCAGGAACATATGCCAGGATACTGTTTGTGGACTTCAGCTCTGCCTTCATCCCGGCTCTGCTTCAGGAGAAGCTCACCCAGCTAGGCGTGCCCGACTCCACCTGCAGGTGGATCACTGACTTTCTGTCTGACAGGAAGCAGCATGTGAAGCTGGGGAAACATTTTGACTCACTGACTATTAGCACCAGATCCCCCCAGGGCTGTGTTCTTTCCCCCATGCTCTTCTCTCTGTACACCAACAGTTGCAGCTCAGGTCACCAGTCCGTCAAACTTCTGAAGTTTGCGGATGACATCACCCTCACTGGACTCATCTTCAATGGAGATTGTGGCCGATCCCTCTCACCCCGGGCATATTATATCTGAGTTATTCTTGTCTGGCAAGAAGCTGAGGGCCATCAGGACCAAAACCTCACGCCACTTGAATAGCTTTTTCCCATCCGCCACTTGCCTTATCAATGAGGCCCGAAAACCACTCTGACTCTATCCACACTCCGGTCATTGACTCCATGCCACTGTTCTCTCTCTGCTGCAATGTTCTTTTTTATTTATATCGATCTTATTTTGTACATTTTGTATATTTATGTATATTTTGTAATTATACATACTATGCACATATCCTACTTATATTGTTTAGACCTGTACTTAAAATTTAACTCTGCTTAGGAAACGTGTGACGTGCACCAACTAAACCACATCAAATTCCTTATATGTGCTAAAAACAGTACTTGTCAATAAAACCCTTTTCTGATTCTGATAATAAAATCACATATTTTAAAATATTGTACCGACTTCCTATGTTTTTTTTACTCCAGTTCATTGCTGATCGTAAAATCAAGGAAACTCCGCGATATTCATCGGAGCTTGCAACAAATTTAAAAAAAATCACTGTGTGATTCACAACACGTCCGGGCCCAAACCTGCGGAAAATCTGCCGTAATTTTGAAAAAATTGTCGCAAGCTCCTTCGAATATCGCGGAGTCTCCTTGATTCCGCGATCATTTCTGTGGTCGCAAAAATCCTGCAGGAAATGAATATTTGTAGCAAATCCAGGTGCGGGTCGATTTCCATGACGAGTCTTAAAATCGTAACATTTAACGGTTCAACAGTCAACATGGCGTCAAAATAATCTGGTGCGGCTGTTAGTGGTTATATTTGTGTGTGTGGGTGTTGACCGTAAATAACATGGTCCTGTTCTCCTGCAGGCTGGTGGGCTGGACTCCGGCGGCTCCATTCGCTGATCGGCGCTGTAGCTCTGGCGAGAGGCCATTCTCGTCCAGCGCCTGCAGAGACGGGAAGCTAGGATCTCTCCGGAAAAATAGCGCCCTCTTTCCTCCTCCATCCGCTCCCTCGTTCGCACCGTTTAGCACCTGCCGCACAAAGAAGCACAAGCGTGTTACTTCAAGTACGCTTGAGGCTACTACACGTACTAATGCTAGTCATACCACAGCACTCGCGGATTTCTCTAATCTCATTGGTCAGGTCATAAACGCGTTAGCATAAACGTGCGTAATCATTGATACGGTGATGTTTTCTACGGTGAGGAGGCGTTTATGGGTGTCTCCGGTGGCAGCGCTCCGAGGTTTCTCCGTATTTATATTCTGTATTTACCGTATTTATATTATAACTATATTCTTTCTGTTTTCTCTAAGTATTTCTGTGATGAATGAAAAGGTTTATTGGTCGTAGAGTTGCTGTGGTATCAGAGGAATACAACACTTCAGGATGTGTTTCATTATTTTTGGATTATCGTGGAATGGACTTGACGTTGACCTGCGTGAGGGAGAAGGCTCTCCTGAAGCCGGCAGAAAGGGAGGTGGTAGCGTTGGCTCGGCTGAACTTCTCGATGCACTCGTCTATCAGTGCCGGGGGAGCGTTCTTCCGGGCCACCACCGCCCGGCCGCAGAACAGCACCTCAAACTTTTTGGCAAAGGCGGTCGGCGATTCCGGGGTGTCCTGACAACTACTATCTTGTTGAGCGTCACCGGGCTGGGTGGTGGGCGTGTCCTCCTGACGGGCGGAGCTTTTACTGGCCTGCCTGAGGGTGCTGATGATCTCTGGGACCTGGAAGAAGAATACAATCAGTGATTTACCTGTATAATTCTATAATTATAGGCACCAATACCCACAGAGGCCACGCCTTCTTAAATAAAACTAAAATACCCAATAAGCCATGCCTCCTTAAGAACTAATAGGCACAGAGGAGGCCACGCTTCCTTAAGTAGAACTAATGGGCACAGAGGAGGCCAGGCCTCCTTAAGAAGAACTAATGGGCACAGAGGAGGCCACGCCTCCTTAAGTAAAGCTAATGGGCACAGGGGAGGCTACACCTCCTTAAGTAGAACTAATGAGCACAGAGGAGGCCACGCTTCCTTCAGTAGAGCTAATGGGCACAGGGGAGGCCACGCCTCCTTAAGTAGAGCTAATGGGCACAGTGGAGGCCACGCCTCCTTAAGTCGAACTAATGGGCACAGTGGAGGCCACGCCTCCTTAAGTCGAACTAATGAGCACAGAGGAGGCCACGCTTCCTTAAGTAGAGCTAATGGGAACAGGGGAGGCCACGCCTCCTTAAGATAACCAATGGGCACAGGGGAGGCCATGCCTCCTTAAGTAGAACTAATGGGCACAGAGGAGGCCACGCCTCCTTAACTAGAACTAATGGGCACAGAGGAGGCCACGCCTCCTTAAGTAGAACTAAACGGCACAGAGGAGGCCCCACCTCCTTAACTAGAACTAATGGTCACAGAGGAGGCCCTGCCTCCTTAACTAGAACTAACGGTCACAGAGAAGGTTCCACCTCCTTATCTAGAACTTCTGGGCATAGAGGAGGCCACGCCTCCTTAAGTAGAACTAATGTTCTCAGGGGGAGGCCAAGCCTCCTTAAGTAGAACTAACGGGCACAGGGGAGGCCACACCTCCTTATCTAGAGAACTAGCGGGCACAGAGGAGGCCACGCCTCTTTAAGTAGAACTTATGGGCACAGAGGAGGCCACGCCTCCTTAAGTAGAACTTATGGGCACAGAGGAGGCCACGCCTCCTTAAGTAGAACTTATGTTCACAGGGGAGGCCACGCCTCCTTAAGTAGAACTAATGGTCACAGAGAAGGCCCCGCCTCCTTAACTAGAACTAATGGTCACAGAGGAGGCCCCGCCTCCTGAACCTTAAGTAGAACTAATGTTCACGGGGAGGCCACGCCTCCTTAAGTAGAACGAATAGGCACGTAGGCCATACAGTCTGTGTGTGTGTGTACATGTGAGAAAGAGTGAGAGAGAGACAGAGGGAGCGAGTGACAGACAGAACAAATGCTTTTCCATTCCATCCAATCTGTCAATATAAACATCACAAACCCCCCAGATTCACACTAATGGAGACGCACGTGTTGTAACTCTCGAACACGTGATGTTTTCCTCGCAGTAAAATAAATCGCCGGCGATTTCTCCACTTTACCTTTTCTTCTTTTTTCAACAGATCAGCGATCAAACCCTGTACACGCCACAAATCTTGAACTTGATCGGTCAGAAGGCCTTGTACGTTAATGCGCTCCTTCTAATACATTATCATTGCTATAGTAACGGCTCTTTCTTCATAATCCCAGTTTAATAATAAACGGCGTAGCGCACGTGCGTGTGTGTAGCTGCAGGTCATCTGAACTAAAAACAGGAAGACGAGGAGAGGATTTAAGCGCCACCGCATCGCGCTCTAAAGACAGAGGTGACATGAGGGCTAAATCCTACTGCACCTCCACCGCAAGGCATTGTGGGTAATGTAGGAAAACTAAAAAGTGGAAACATTTTGATGAAGAAGGGAAAAGAACGAGAGCGAGAGAGAGAATGTGGGTGTAGCTGGGTCTTGTCGAGTCTTGTCCAGAAAAGGAATGCAAAATGCATTAAAAACATGCCCTGATTTAGGCTACACACACACACACACACACACTCAGAAGCTTGCTGTGTGTAGCCCGAGCCCAACCTAATGACATTTAATGCCAACCAAATGCCAGCTTGACGAGGTGCAAACTGCATGATGTGATTAAAGCATGCGCGCATGCACGCACACACGCGTCTCAATGGGAGCTTTGTGTTATGTAATGGAAGAAAAATAAAACGAGGCCCACCCTTCCTTTCACCAGGTGACCATGCCTCTGTGTGTGTGTGTTAGTCTGACACACACTACTTCTCATATGAAGCAACCTTGTCACTCAGCATACAGGAAAACACTCGCTTCTGATTGGCCGGGACACGTCTGTGACATCACGAGTTCTTTTTATAAGAGCTTTCTCAACTCTGTGAATCCGCAAAAACGAGTCCCTTCACGTGGTTATATACTTCGTATCAGCGAAACAGTTCGGTTCTCGTTCTTCTCTTATTCTCCAGTCATACAGATCGGTGCACGCTGAAGGCCTGCTGAAGATAACCCATAAGCCTGCGAGGTTTTTAAAGGTCTGCGTGCGTAAAGTTCGAGCAGCACGGCCATAAAGGGTAAAAAGATATTCGCGATTATTGTTGTTCAGGGAAAAATCTTGGAACATTCCCTTCTGGTGCTGAATCATTTCATTTCATACATTTTGAATCTGGAATCATTTTGATATCACTAAATCGTTCTCATTCACTGAATCGTACTGAATCTGTGAATAATCCTGAATCATTTTCATTCACTGAATCATACTGAAACACTAATTCATGGAATCATTTTTACTCACTGACTTATTCTGAATCGTTTCGAGTCAATGAATCGTTTAAATTCCTGTCCACAGTAAAAGTATTTTGCGAAGAAAATATGACAGCATACAGATACAGGTCTGTACGAGGACACACACATAAATAACTCACCTTAATAAACCAGTTTAACATTGAAGGCATGGTCGAGATATCTCTCTCACTCTCTCCCACTACATGTCTCTTTTCCTTTCCTTCTTAATCTTTAATCCGCAGCACTTTTTTTTTGTCGTGTAATCCTTCTCCCCTCCTCTCTTTCTTTTCCTCCTGTCTTTTTCAGGACTTGTCTCCTCTTATGCTGCGATGTTGGTCATGAGAGCACTACCTTTTACTCATCGCGCTCTCTCTCTCTCTCTCTCCCCCTCTCTCTCTCTCCACTCTTTCTCTCTCTCTCTCTCAGCACCTTCTCATGCTACTTGACCTCATGCTGTTTTCTCTACGAGTGTGTGCGCATGTCAGTGAGTGCATGTGTGTGTATTTGCAGTCCCTCATATTCATCCGTTTCTCAGAGGAGGCTGATGCCACACGAGACCTAAAAAGCAACTGAGTCAGACAAACACACAGCTGTTCCCCTGCCACCTCACACACACACTCACAGGATGTCAGATAAGCTGATAGAACTGTGACCAATCTTAAAATAAGACAATGCGTAACCCCGAGTCATGAAACACACACAACAGATGCATATCACAGTTTGAGATTTAATTTTAATTAAAAACAGAAAACCGAGGGAGTGATGGAGTTGCTTCCTTTTTCTCTTCTATTAGACACCGCGGCGTAGTGAAGTGGAGACCTGACCTAACGCAACCTAACGTAGTAAAGAGATTTCAGACATTCACAACATTCTGTCCATCATACAATCATTATCAGAGAGGGAGAGAAAAACAAAAAGAGAGATGGAGTAAGAAAGGGGAAAACAGAAACAAAGAAATGAAAAAGACACGATGAAAGAAAAGCAGAGAAAGAGAAAGAAAGATGAAAGAGAAAGAGAGACAAATAGAGATAGACAGAAAGACACCCTTCCTCAATACACCCTTCCTCGCTATGATGCCCTCAATACACCCTCACTACACCCTACCGCACTATGCCCGCCCTCGCTACACCCGCCCTCACTACACCCTTCCTCACTACACCCTCACTACACCCTTCCGCACTACACCCGCACTACACCCTTCCTCACTACACCCTTCCTCGCTACACCCTTCCTCGCTACACCCGCCCTCACTACACCCGCCCTCACTACACCCGCCCACACTACACCCTTCCTCGCCATGATGCCCTCTCACTACACCCTACCTCATTACACCTTCACTACACCCTACACCACTATGCCCACCCTCACTACACCCTCGCTACGCCCGCCCTCGCTATGCACGCCCTTACTACACCCTCGCTACACCCTACCGCACTACACCCTTCCTCACTACGCCCACCCTCACTACACCCTACCTCATTACACCCTCACTACAGCCTACCACACTACACCCTTCCTCGCCATGATGCCCTCACTACACCCTACCTCATTACACCTTCACTACACCCTACCGCACTATGCCCACCCTCACTACATCCTCGCTACGCCCGCCCTCACTACAACCTCGCTACGCCCTACCACACTACACCCTTCCGAGCTACGCATGCCCTTACTACACCCTTCATTACACCCTCACTACATCCACCCTCACTACACCCTTCATTACACCCTCACTACATCCACCCTCACTACACCCTCACTACACCCTCACTACACCCTTCCTCGCTACGCCTGCAACATGCTTACTCCACAGTGTAGCGCATACACCCGAGAGAACACTACCTGGGCCTCAGACATGCGAACGCGGTCACTCCTCGTGTGCCCGGTGTATTTTAACACGGTCTCAGAACTTGTGGATTTTTATATTTCACCCAGATTAAAGTATTGGCACCCTCTGCCTCAGATAGGTTAAATATCAAACTTTTCTGTGCATCGCGATCATCCTGAGGTGTGTGTGCTCTTACATCTCCACTCATGCTCACAGTAACAATTAACCTTTAGACATTCAAATGTGTGTGAGAGAAAGAGAGCGAACGGGACACAGAGGGAGAGAGAGACAGAGAGAGAGAGACAGAAAGAGAAACAGATAAAAAAAGAAAGGGAGATGTGTGTACTGTAGATCAGAACAGTGTCAAAATAGAGTCAGTCATTTCAAATATTTACACAATTCTGTCATTCATACAATCATAATTTACTGCAGAACAGCTGTGGTTGGTGTGTGTGTGTGTGTGTGTGTGAGAGAGAGAGAGAGAGAGAGAGAGAGAATGACAAAGTTTCTCTTAATCTTTATACACTTCATTGCTGTGTTTAGAGGGGAATTCCACCCCTGCTTCCCACACAACCTAAGAGTGGGGTCAAGTTCAAAGGTCAAAAAGTGTCAGAGAAAGGCTAACAGAAAATATGAGATCATACAACTGAACTGCAGCGTTCTCTCTCTTTCTTTCTTTCTCTCTCTCTCTCTCTCTCTCTCTCTCACACACACACACACACACACACACACACACACAGGTTGCAGGGTAGTTTTACAGGGTTGTTTTTGCCAGAACAGAAGGTGGAACAGTCACATGAGGTGGCAGAGACCGGTCATGTGACTCTCTCTCTCACACAAACACACAGAAACCCTGAGAGTGGTGTTGTGGGGATTTTCAGTGGGTTTGTGTCATTATCTCACACACACACACACACACACACAGAGATGAAGTATGAAGGGAGTATTTAATGGAACACTTTAGCAGAGCTGGGTATACGCAACACACACTCTCCCTCACACATCTCTTAAAGCACAAACAACAAACCAAAACATTGAGATAACAATTGTCTTTCTCCTGTTGTCTCCCTCTCTCTCTCTCTCTCTCTCTCTCTCATTCTGTTTCTCCTTTACATGTCTCTCTCTTTCTGTCTCATATATCCATCTTGCCCTTTTCCTTCTGTCTGTCACTCCATATATATATATATACACACGTCCCCCTCCTTCTTCCTCTGACT
>JAFFST010050098.1:96390-125590 GCA_022414735.1 Noturus placidus | reverse complement strand
GGCCTGAAATGTGGCAAAAGGTCGAACAGTTCAAGGGGGCCGAATACTTTCGCAAGGCACTGTATTTCCCCTGCAATATTAAAAACATACAGAATTGAAAATAATTCAGGAATACCATTTTATGAAACTGTAAAATATAAAAGAAACTAAATATAGAACTTTTTTCTAGAAATTAGAAGAACACAGAATGTTCTTGTTTACATGTCCCACGTCTGGAACATTTTACAGTAGTCTAAAAGACTACTATTAGTAATTTGAGAGAGAGAGAGAGAGATGTCATTGACTGTGTAAAGCACAATGATTTTCCTTTCATGTAACAAAAACGTGTCAGGATCAGATTTTTCCAGGTTCCCCTCCCACACACGATGTTTATTTACGACAACTTTTATTATTATAGACGGTTATCGGTATAATCACCAGAAAAAAACAGAGCTTCAATTCCAAAATGTACTCGATTAACCAACTTGAGTGAAACATCGATAATTATAGTAAATATTAGATATAAAACTGATCTCAAATGAATGTTTGCAGCGTTTATTGATTCTAATTCACATTGTAATAAAGGATAAATCGTTTAAAACAGTACTCGAGTACAGCAGCGAAGTACAATTACTCATATTTCGCAGCCCTTTTTAAACTCTAATAACCATTGTATATTTTATTTCAAAATAAACCAACAGGTGGCAGCACTCATCCCAGTTCTCACAAGGGAAGAACTGATTCAAAGCTGTGAAATGATTCGCCTCGCTTTTTAGGGGCTTTCCACTATGGATAGTATCTGGAACCTGGTACTTTTGTTTTAGCACAACCATGGTCAAGGTTTCAAGCAAGCCGAGCCGATATAAAACGTGAGCCATGCGCTGAGAGTAAAGATTCTCCTGGGTTAATCTGAACGAGTGGTTCTGTAATGTGCCTGAATAAATGTGTCGTTTACTACATACATAAATTACACATTAATTATGTCATTACAGATAAAATTACAACAAAGGTTTCTGTGTTTGATTTTTACGTTATTCCTGCGTGAAGGCGAGTGGAAGGCGGCAATAGACTGCTGTGGAAACGCAAGCTCGGAAACGTAAAGCAAGCTGAGTCGAACCGTTGCTAAAGACGACAAATGGTCAACTGTTTGTTAAAATAAGGAATGTTACGAATGATACCAGGAGGTCTCGTTAAAAAATAAATAAAATAAAAGAAGTCATGGCTACAGAGTAGTCAATTAATCAGTGGAAGTCTAATCTAATCAATCAGACATAATATTAAATAACAAAAGTGTAGAATGTCTGAAGGGTTATAACGCAGCATAAGATTCAGATTCGCACTTTAAAAGATGTTTGAACAGGAAGTTTGAAATCCACACGTCCAAGAAAAGCAAACTGGAACCAAATACACTGAGGGTTGTGCTGCTGCAGGAAATGAATCAGCGATGGGGTGGTGTTTCCGTCTCCACCCTGCAGCATGTCCTGAAGTGTTTTATTCCTCTTACATCACAGCAACTTGCCAATGAGTCTGTTTCTGTTAGAGCATTTTCTTTGTTAATTAAAAGCGTATTAAAAATCTGTATATTATTTTATTAAACTATAGAAACGATAACAATCAAGCGTTAATATGTTCTGACCAATCGGATTCGAGAATTCAACAGCACTTTTTTTTTTTAAATATACATCTAATTACTTTGGTTAAGACAAATAATTAAAGCAATGGTTTGATGAAAAACCATCAGATATGTGAACCGTGTGTGTGTGTGTGTGTGTGTGTGTGTGAGTGAGAACATGGCATCAGGATTGTTTTCAAGACAATGGGAGATCTTTTGGATAAGCAGTTTCGTGTTTTATTCAGACTCGGATCGGGCAGTCAGGAAGTTTTTCTTGGGCTGGAAGAAATTTTCCACGATGGCGTCCACCAGGTTGTTCAGCTCACCCTTCAGCTGAGTCACATCACTGAAAAACACAACAACAACAACTCGTCATACCTTTAAACTTCTAAATAGCATTTAAACAACTGAAGTGAAACGTGGTCTATTAATTTTTTATTATATACAGTATGTTTCAGTGCTAATGACTAATAAAATCCTCACTTCAGAGACATCTACTGCTCAGATTAGTGTTTGTCCTGTTAGTGTTGCTTCGCAAAAACCCCACCTCACAAAACGCGCACAAACACTCACTTGTTCCCCGGAGCAGCACACAGCTCGGTGTAGTACTTGATCTTGGGCTCAGTGCCGCTCGTCCGTATGGTGGCCACGCCTCCGTTAGCAAAGCTGAAGGTGATCATCTGACTGCTCTTACTGGTAGGAAGGATCTGAGTGAGAAATACATGTAATCAGATATATAAATAAATAAATAAATACATACATACATACAATACAATACTACATGTAGCACCCGTCCCATGTGATGGTATAATGTTGCTTAACTTGTTTAAAGTCACTATGGGCGGGGCCCTGGGTACAGTTTTATAATTTGGCGCTGCAACCTGTATTAATTAGTCTAATATATTTAAATGATAAATACCTTCCCTCAATTACTCTCAAATGGTAAAATTTAACTGGCGGTGCCTCCAATCGATAAACCAGAGATAATATATATATTTATACTCCTTCTGGCTGTATATTGTAATTAAAATACCCCATCTTTGTTTAAATGGTATTATAACAGGAATTTAATCAAAATACCCACAATATGCTTTAGTAAAAGAAACACAATGATTTAATTAATTCAGCTATAATAAACACAAATTCCCGTTTAACTTATTTTAACTTAAAATAATCCCTTTAGCAAAAATATAACCAACTTGAAATAACAATTTAAAGTACTCAAAAAAATAAACCTCCAGACCTTGCTAGTAACTATTTGGCATCTTGTGTCATTTTACTCTATATAACAAGTACCTTTACTCGGTAAGTGTAAAACACAAACACTATGCTGGGGCCCACATTCACACAAACTCACACACCCGTATCACTTATTGCATTTAGCAAAAACCTCGTTGCAGGCCTGGATCGTTGCTCGGGTGCGTTGAGGCCCAAAACATAAAATGGCCGATTCACTTGATTCACAAGCGAAGAAAAAAAAAACGAAACGTGCACGTGCAAAGTTATGAGTACTCACGACCTCGGAGAGTGAGCAGGGGTAGCAGGTGAGGGAATGGGATGAGACCTTCTGGCAACACCCAACAACAGCTCGCATACGGAGAAACGCAGCTCAGCAAGAAGAACACAGTATCATATCCCACCGGAAAAAAGGAAAACAGTCCTCCGTCGTGGTCCACAGGAACTTTCCCTTTCTTTCAGCCACAATATCTTCCTCATGTAAACTATGAGCTAATGGATAACGCGAACAGCATTTAGCACATGACTCGGTTTTCAAGCAACAGTAACATTCAGTCACCATACGGAAAAAACATCAACAAGCTTGACACTTCCTCTTGTAGATCACAAAAAGTCCAACACTCAAGGTAACTGGTCGTTAACCACAGGTTAGGAACCAATTGCTCTCGTACAATGTCTACGGTTTACTGCAACCGGCTAGAACACGTCTCTCTCCGTGCTCCGATGTCTAAGAACTGAGTCTGATACCGTCTAAGTCCCACCCCTTTACTTGGAAATGAATCTGGATTGGTTGTCAGGGTATACCTTCCAATCAGGGTACAGCAAATCAACAATTGACATGTCACCGGCTCATCAATTTAGTCTGTCACACTTTCCAGCACGTGCTGTCTCCTGTACACATCATACAAACTTTACACACTCAACAAACTATACCATTCAACTGTTTTAACATCCTAAAACCTTATTTAAACATTTTAACCTTTTAATAAACTATATATATACACACTCCACTAGCAAAGGTATTTTAACCTGGGCTACATATGTATAAGAAATATACTGCAAATATCCGAAATCCTCTTTAATCCTAGAGAACCGTTATGTTTGTGAAAGCGGAAATAGCTCACGGCTTTGAGGTCAGGCTGGTTGCTGTCGTAGCCTGTCGTGAGGTCACGGACGGCGGTGACGGCGAAGCCCTGGCACTCTTTAGGATACGTGTTCTCACCATCGTAGTTCCTCAGACGCTCAAACAGCTGCCTGATGGTGTCCTGGTTGTGGCAGATGAAATACGAGTTCTTGGTGATGTGGTAGCCGTACCTGCTTACACATACACGTGATTCGTAACAGGATCTGATCGGTTATATTTTTGGTCAAATATTGTGCATTGTATATTTTTTTGGACTCACTTGTGGTAAATGGTTGTAAGTTGCTGTGAGATGGAGGTGTTTTTAGAGGTCAGGTATGATATCATCTCTCCGGCGATGGCTGCTGCACTCACTCCATCCTTATCCAATACCGCCGGGCTGCACATGTATCCTGAGTACAAAACACACAGCGTTTGTGTTACTACACGTCTACAACCTCAAAGATCACGCCACTAAAAACAAAACAGACTATGAGAGTTACACCGCTTCATTTTAAAGCTCAAAATCGCTATGCTATCCCTGCTAGTCGCTAGGTGGCTGTTAAAAGGTTCCAGTTGGTTGCTATGGTCTTTATAGAAGTTTTAAGTACAACCCCGAAGTGGTTGCTAGGTTATAGCTAGTGGGTTGCTAGTGAAACTCAGCTGGTTGCTAGGGTTTCAGTAGGTGGAGTGTACACCTGAGGTGTTGTGCTGGTGCAGTCATACCGATGGCCTCCTCGAAGGCAAACAGGACGGTCTTTCCCTGATCCAGCAGCTGCCTCGCTCTATTCCCCATCCACTTAAAGCCAGTCAGAGTCTCCTACAGACAGAGAGAGAGGGAGAGAAAGAACAGGAAGATAGAGAAATGTTATCTTAATCCGTACGAGTTCAGATATCAAATGGTTATAGGGTGAAAGGTCAGTCACCTCGAAGTGAAAGCCCTCTTTAAGAGCGATGGCACGTAGGATCTTGGAGGAGACGGTGCTGGCCAGCATGTACACATCCTTCACCAAGGACTTGAGCTCTTTCCCCTGATCCTGCTTCTCCTTCCAGCACTGAAACATCCACCAGCCGAGTAGCGCGCCGAGCTCGTTACCCGAGAACACCCTCCACTCACCGCTGACGAGAGACAAGAGGACCGGTGACATGATGTAAGAGGATTTGTTCAGGCTGTTAATCTGTCTCTCTCCCTCACTCACACACACACCTCAGCTGTTTCTCAGCCATGGCCAGTCGGTCCGCGTCCGGGTCGTTGGCCAGAACCACGGTCGCTCCCTCCCGGTCTGCTAGTGCAAAAGACAGGTTCTACACACACACACACACACACGTACGTTTATGAAGACCCATCTCTAACTTCCTGCTAGTGTGGATGTTCCACAGCATTCAATGTATCTATAAACGTGTGTCCACCACGTGTGTCTACCAGCACTCCCGCGCCTTCCTCAGGGTTGGGATACTCCACCGTCGGGAACTCTGGATCGGGATCTTTCTGCTCCTCGACGGCAAACGGAGGTCGAAGGCTGAAAGCTTTAAAAGCGGCCTGGACGAACACGTGACCCACGCCATGCACCGAGGTGTGTACGATCTTCACCTCCAAACTCCTGTTCAGCTCTCTATGTGCAAAACAGACCGAACCTGTACAGCCGAGAATTTAAAGTGCAGCGTTTACCCCTCCCACGTTCTACATTTACACTTCTTCACGTGTTTCCCGTGTGTGTACCTGTGGAAGCAGTGTTGCTGAATACACTGCAGGTATTCTCTGTGTATCTCCTGATACGGATCTTTGAGCAGCGCGCTCTGGGAGGAACCGTCCGTGTCCCACGACTCGGCCCACGGCTCCAGGTTCTCCTCAATAGCTGAGGCAATACCTTTATCATGGGGGGAGATGATCTGAGCGCCATTCTTCCAGTACACCTATCACATACATACACAATAAACCAAACAAATTTGTGAAATCGATCAGATGACGATGTTACTAGATTGAAGTTAACATACCGATCGGTTTTGCCGATTAAGTATTAAATGGTACGAGAGCAGCCTCTAGAGGTGACATAAAAAACGATCACTGACTAATTTTGTCCTGTTATTTGAAGTGTTTTTTATTATTAATGTTAATTTTGGACATCTTGATTTTTATTTATATTTGGAGTGTTCTGTTCAGTTTGGATGTATATCTTTGGTTTTCTTTAATAAATATGAATACATATATTTTTTTTAAATAAATAAATAAAAATAATTTTAAAAAAAAGTACAGTACATTTTCATGGTACAGTCAGCGCTGTTTATTTTTGTAATAAAGTTTGGTGATATTTCGCATTGAGCGTTACGTTTTCATTCGGTATCCATTTTAAAAACTCGGACGATTTAATGGGTTCTCGGCAGGTGCTCGGTTATCGCTGTGTCTGAGATGTACTGTACCTTGTAACCGTTGTCCTGTTTGGGGTTGTGGGAGGCAGTCACCATGATACCAGCACAGAGACCCAGATGAGATACAGTGAATGGCTGAGAGGGAGAAAAGAAAAAAATCGTTAAACGGGAAATCTTTATATCTTCAGAGGAGGGACTACACTAGAAAACCTTCAAGAACCAGAATAACCGGAACTATTTTACACTACGCACCACATATGGCGTAGGAGTGAAGACGGTGAAAAGGTGAACGGGAACTCCTCGGCTGATGAACACGGCCGCAGCCAAGGACGCAAAGCGCTTGCTGCTGGCGCCGCTGGGGGTGTGCTGGCGTGCATCAAACCCGATTACCACGCCGCGCTGCTTAAGATCATCAAAACTCCGCTCCAGATAGCAACAGAACCCCTTAAAGAGAGAGAGAGAGAGTTTCAATCACATAAACATCGGCTGCATCAGAAAAGGATTACTGTAATGCTGTACTGTCTGGACGTTCCAGTGGGAGCATCAACAAGCTCCAGTTTGTCCAGAACGCATGTGCCTCGCCGTTGTCGACTCTGGCTTGATCATTAGGGATAAATTCATGTGTGTAAAATCTATATCCTTACCTTATACATTTCTGTCAAGCTGCTTCAGGACTGTTAAAAGCACTATAGAAGTAAAACTGAATCGAATTGAATTTTATCAAGTCGTGATTGACACAGCCGTTATGTCTCGAAGCGTGATTACGTGTGTTTGGTCTCACCTGCGTGGTCTGTATGATGGTGAGGTCGTTCATGCGTGACACGCCGGGCCCCATGGCCGCTCTCAGCCCCGCCGTCCCGAACTCCATCCGGGCACCAAAACATCTGCGCAGCTCGTCTACGTTCCCCGCTTTCACCAGCTCTCGCACGCACGCCGCCGTCTTGCTATTCTGCATCGGTATGAACGTCAGACGAACAGTCAATTGCGTTTGGTGCGACATTTTACTTAACATCCGATTTTATGATCATCTCTAGGTTATATTTCGTTTATCTGAGACAGCCCGAAACATCCCGGTGTAGGCATCAATAACGCGTTGTCCGTGGTGAGCCGGATGATTCCCGTCACGTGAGAGATGACCGCTCATGTCTACATTCCAAGACTCACAAGACAAACCGACACACTCATACAAACAACATTAACTCGAATTAAGCCCATTTAGCTGCTGAATGAAGTTCACGTGTCACGGCATGTCGCTCTGGTTGCTACGGCGAATTGGGCTGTAGGACTCGAGTCTGATCTCGACGTTTTCCCGTACTGGTTTGGGACTTGTCTCAAGAAATTACCGTCGTTTCTTTTCACAATACAGCTTCATGAGAAATAACTCCTTCTTCTAGAAAACAGGAAGTAACTATGCGGCCTCGATCATGACTAGTCCTGGTGTTAAAATTGACAAAGTGGTGAACAAAACCCTAACAACGAATCATGTAGTGCACTACACTGTGCATAGGGTACATATGCTGTACATATGCACTTGTGTATAGAGTACTCTGTGATTTGGGGTTACATGTACAGTATAATCTCAGACAGTTCATGTTACGTCATGTTATTATTATTTATTCCTTTTACAGCTAGTTAGCAAATGTTCAGAAATACACATTCCTACAGCACAAGCATCCTTTTCTGTAGCAACTCCAAGGTTAAACTGTCAAGACTTTTACAATTTTACAAACCACTTCTAAACCAATACCACTAGGAAACCATTAGGAAAGACTGAATCGGTCCACCCTTGAACCGGTTTGGTTCATCAAAAAGAATCAGTTCGAGAAAAGTTCAGTTCTTTTATGGCAGTCGCACATCACATCACTTTTCTTTTCTTTATTTATTCACAATTATTAAACTATTTTCGATTTACAGACGCTTTACAGACCAGTAGACCTTTGTTTCAAAAGAACCTTTAATCGTTTGTAGTTTTTTAAAAAGGATGAAACTTCAATAGAATAGGGTGCTGTTAGCCGAGTTAGGGCTTCCTGTGTACGTGTGCTTAGTAGCTAACTATTTAGAATCCTAAATGCATCCGTATTCTATGTACAGTGCACTAAATAGGGTGTAAGTGTCAATTAGGTCATACCCTATATAGTGCACCTAAATAGACAACACCGAGCCGATTGAGCCGAACTAGTTAGCAAGACATACTCACACTAACCAAACATGTATGTATGTATGTATGTATGTATGTATGTATATAAAACATAACTCTGCT
This sequence comes from Noturus placidus, assembly GCA_022414735.1. Classification (NCBI taxonomy): domain Eukaryota; kingdom Metazoa; phylum Chordata; class Actinopteri; order Siluriformes; family Ictaluridae; genus Noturus; species Noturus placidus. The sequence continues at coordinate 117,016 of JAFFST010050098.1, read as the reverse complement.
CACCTTGTCAAACTGTAACCACTGTTTAACAGCGTTGTCCAGAGTGACATCTCCGGTGCTCTCCACTCCGTTTTCCGCCATTTTGTTGTGTTTTTCTTTTTTTGAACCTCCCGAATCTACCGAGTTTGTTAATCTAATTCAACACTCACACATATGTCCCTGTGCGGTGGTTTATGAACCTCTCAGATACTGTACGGTTGAACACCAAATGGCTCCGTTTTTTACCACATAAAGCACTACGTAGGGTGTACAGTTAGAGTTATTAGTTCAAGCCCTACATAGTGCACTGATATAGGAACCGAGGAGCCGTTTGGAATTCAGCCTCTGTGTTGATGACGTACATAGAGAAGGGAGCTGAGGCTGCAATGTGATTGGCTCCAAGCTCTGACGAAGTCGAGCCAGTTTATAAAGTGAAAAATAATATACGTTTAATATATATATATATATATATATATATATATATATATATATATATATATATATATATAATTATAAAACTATGTTGTTTTAAAATTAATGATAAACACGCTGTTTTGAATATATAACCATATAATAATTTAATTTTAAAAAACGTATATGCTAATCTAAAATTGCAAACTGACTGGCAAACCACTAGTTTAGAAACCCCTCAGTGTTCCCCGTCATCCCAAACAGCTAACTCACTAACAAACCGCTAGTTTAGAAACACCTCAGTGTTCCCCGTCATCCCAAACAGCTAACTCACTAACAAACCGCTAGTTTAGAAACACCTCGGTGTTCCCCGTCATCCCAAACATCTAACTCACTAACAAACCGCTAGTTTAGAAACACCTCAGTGTTCCCCGTCATCCCAAACAGCTAACTCACTAACAAACCGCTAGTTTAGAAACACCTCGGTGTTCCCCGTCATCCCAAACAGCTAACTCACTAACAAACCGCTAGTTTAGAAACACCTGTGTTCCCTGTCATCCCAAACAGCTAACTCACTAACAAACCGCTAGTTTAGAAACACTAACATCCACCTGTGTGTTTGCATGGAAGTGTGGAGAACTATTCAGATCACAAAGATTCTTAAAGATTCTGAAGCTTGTGGTAAGAAAAGTGAATAAAATATATCAGACAGTTCATCTGAGGCTGAGACTATGACATCTCTTACCTCCTGAATGACTATTTTCGGCTCTCTGGATCAACTCTTAGGGGTGCGGTTTAACAAAAACAAAACCCAAAAACATTTTGAACACATCCGTGTTGAGACAGTAAAAAGAGCTCAGAAAAGGTCATACTGGATTTAAGCTTGATTTGTAAAAGATGGGGAAGATAACAACATCTCAAATGTTGCAGAAACTTTTACAGAACCTAGGAAAAAAATCTCTCTTGCATGGGCAGAGGAAGTTTTACACGCTACCACAGCAATCTAAACTGGAATTTTCCATCTAGACTGGACAATGTGCAAACAGATAAAGGTGTGACGATACAAACACTTGTACCTGTAAATCTGTGCTAGTTCACACAAGCGCCAGAGTGGACCAGTCTGGAAACTAATCAAAGTTACTAATAAATGTCAGTGCTGAGATATATATAGTGTTATCCTGGGTAGCGTTTGAAGAGGTTGGTCTTTAGAACTTTGCAGAGGGTGTGGAGAAATCCGTTCAGAATCCCATCCAGGTTCTCAGCAGTATGTGCTAAATGGACAACGAGGGTCTCAACCATAGGAAAGGTTCTTCGGTTTGATCCGGTTTGTTTCATGAAGAAGTTAAAGAGGTTCTCAAGTGATACAGCAGTCAAAACAAAGTCCTATGGTCAGGAGATCTCAAGCTTGGTGATCTGTGACAGTAAAGCAAGAAGAGCACAACTGACCGTCTAGGAAAATATCTGTTAGTACTCTCCCCTCTAAGCATGTTCAGTTGCATGGACTGAACAGCAATTTACATAAACCAATGCAGTAGCTGGCTTTGTATAATTGGTAGCTGTTGAGTGATGGCAGACTAGCTAGAACTAGCTAGTGCATACAAACTGAGAAATACTACTTTTGAGAAAATATTGGATATATGTCCAAGCAAAAACATATGACATGTACAAGCCTGTAAATTCTTGTATGACACTGTAATAATTTTAAATATATGCACATTTCTGTGCATCCAATGTTCTCTTGTGTAAAAAAAAACCCCAAAAGGTATAATGTAATTATCACATGCATATGAACACTGTATATCAGTCCATACAGGATTTCACTGTGTTTTGTGAATGTTGCGGCCAAAAAGGCTTGATTATGTTGCGGAGTTGTTGTTGTTTTTTATGTGCGTGTGGTAAATTACTTAAATTGGTGAAATTGCAATTGTGCAAAATCAAGCTTTCACAGTGTCGGTTTTGTCTGTAAAATCTGCTGTCATTTTGAAAAATTGAAAGCTCTTCTAAATATCGCTAGAGTTTTGGGCGTTCATTTCTGGGATTGCATAAAACGTGAAATTCTGGAGGGACTGTTGTATTAGATTACATAATGTAATGTGATAATAATGTAAACACTGCTAGACGCAAGACACTTAAACACGAGTCGTTCCGAGTCTCTTTTTTAATAGTGAATACTACATTACAAAGCAAGAGATTGCATTTCATCATCTAGACAGTCATACATTCGTCCGTTTCCTCAATTGACTGGTCAGCGACTGAGCCGCTGACTCTCATCGGTCTCTCGATCAGGTCGTGCTTTGGCTTCTGCATGCATTCATCCAGTCCGTGTTGTACAGTAAATGGTAACGTACAGTATGTGTACGGTATGAAGCATGCCTAATAAGGACAGTGCACAGCAGCTTCCAGGTTAGTCCACACAACTGTATGAAAACGTATTATCACAATCCTGATCTGGTATTTCGGTGACCATTAAAGCTAAATCGCTTGCTCCTGTTATAAGTCATTCCAAAATTGGGATTCAGGGCTTTAGAGAGATTCCTTTACAGTACTGAAGTAACTAAATTTAAGCACAAATAAATTTTAGATGCTAAATGCCAAATGCCAAGCGAGAACTCATCTCTGTGGATCTGATCGGACTTTGTGAAATGATCTACCCGTATAAATAAAGTTTAATAAATAATGCCTATAGTACAAATAAATAAATAAATAAATAAATAAAATGGTTATAATACAGCCTATGGAAATAATGAAAATGAGTCGTATTCCATCTACAAAAAAAAACTACAAAAAACAACAACAAGTACAACCTAATTTTTCATATCCTTTGGTATGCCTGCTCAAAATATAGAAAGCTTAGTTCCTGGTCACTAACAGATCACCATTAGTGTCTACTACACAGAGCCTTTGTTCGTTCTGCTCTGGTGAGTTTTTGATTTAGAGGCAAGTGTTATAAAGGATAAACATAAAGGAGGACAAGGAAAGAATAAAAGGGCGAGGTTAGATACTGCTCTTGTGCGTAACTGCTACACTGTGCAAAACATTTTTAAAAAACCTACCCAAAATAGCCGATCAAGAAACCTACTAAACTACATAGATCTGGAATAAGAAAATAATTTCATACAATCAAACAAAAACACTGACGAAGTAACAATACCACATGCCGATTTTAATCAAGTGATTGTCGGTGTGTGTGTGAGTGCATTCGTAAGCAATGTCGCCCTGATTTTGTGTTGTGTTGAGTGTGTGTGTGCTCATCGGTAAAAGGTCAGCATCTTTGGACACAATAGTTAGGTTGCTATAGTTAGGCTTGTACATATTTATATCATAATTGCCTTACGTAGCTCATATTTGGCAGAGTCAGACGTCTGCAAGACGTTATTGTTCGAAGGTCAAAGGGCTGTCAGGGTACGGAATAGCTGTGTTAGGCAGAAGACTGAGGTTGTTAGCGCGGTACACTGGCGGGCCAGGAGTTTAATACTGAGCTCATGGCAAGTCCTCCTTTCTGCAGCCATGCCCAAGCGCTCTGCCGCCCGTGCAAACTCCTGATAGGTCTGCGCAACATCTGCAAGTCCCGACAAGGTCTGAGAGTGGCGCTCCTGGCACCTCTGGCAGCTAGAGAAACTCAGGCACACGGCCGTCAGCTGCACCAGTGAGTGAAAACTGTCCGCTAGAGCTTGCAGCGTCTCTGCTGGGGTCTGCCCAGCCTTCACTACCTGCTGACAGCCAGCCAGAAACCCTCGCGCCTCCACATGCAGCCTGTGCTTGTTTTCAGAAAAATGGTCTGCGCATGTGTCTCTGGGATGCTCTTGGATGCAATCTTGGTCCTTCGTGGCACCATCCAGGACAGTTAATAGTGTGTCAACATCTCTCTGCAGAGCCAGGAAGCCTGTTGGTGGTAAAGGGTAATGCTGGGCCAGTAAGGCGGTGATAGCATCTCCATGAGGGTCAGAGAGGAAGCAGTCCAGGAGTGACAAAAGAGGGTCGAGTTCGGCGGATGAGGACGGCGGCAGGACCACACGAGAGAAAGTTGGAAGGGGTGAGGATGGTGAAAAAGAGGAAGAGGAACCAGAAAGGGATGAAGGGATAGATGTCACCGCCACTAGCCGGTCACGCATGCTTTGCTGTGTCCTGCAGGAGAACTCATAGACAGTCAGTTCGTCATCAAAACTCCCATTATCCAAGACGCTGCTGAAGCAGTTGCTGTATGCTGAGTGGCAGCCGCAAACCTCCATCGGTGTTTCAGCACTCTCGATTACTGTCTCACACACTGAGGCAAGCATTGAGCTGCAAGTAAGGTTGGGCTTTGCATGTAGATTTGGGCCAGGCAGAGCCTGCGGCTGGGTGTTGGTGGGCTTGGATTCATAACGTGTGAGAGGTTGTGTGTGTGCACCCACACGACGGCTGGTTCCTGCTTGTAATCTGCTGATCTCTTGTGACACCACACCCCATGGTCCATTAGGTTTCTGCGTCGTAACCACAAGAGACAAAGGGCTGATTTTGACAGGATCAACCGATTTCAGGCCCGAAGGTGACTTCAGAGTCCAAGAGAATTCTTCGGGTTCACTTTTCTGTTCTCTTTCCACGTAAGAATTATTGCCATCTACTTCCCCAAACTCTTCAACCACCTCCGTGAGCTCATCAGACTTTACCTCAGTTGTGGTCATATCTTCAGAAAATCTCCTTACTTGTTTGGCCTCATCTACAAGACTACTGTCACTAGCTAGCGCTTCCTGGGAACGAGACATGTACAGGGGCAAGTCCTGCATCTTTCCCCGCATAGCTGAAGTAGAGAGGTGACCAAGGATGCGTGAAGAACACAGCTGCCCAGGGGATACAGTGGAGGATGGTTCACCAGAATGTGGTTCTACTGTGCGGACTACAGGTTCCGTCTGAGGACAGAGGTGCCTCGTTAAACAAAAGAGACCACTGCTCTCAGATACTGCAGACATGCCCTGACTTCTTCTTGTTCTCTCTGTTGGCTCTACTGAAAATTTCTGAGTGCCCATTTCCAAACCGTCTACATCAAGCCTGTCCATGCCGGGGTTATGGCTGAAGGATATAGTTGGGACTTTCAAAGAAAGCGAGCTAGATGCAGGTGTTTGATCTAATCGTGGAAGTGAACAGCTCTTTTTCCTCAGCAAAGGTTCCTGAAATGGACCTTCTATCAGGGATTCTTGGTTGTTTACTTTCACAGGTAAAGCATCTTCACCATAGTCCCTGATAGGAGTGCCAAAAAACAAGTGACCGTCAAGCAAGCTTTCATCTGCACTTTCTTCTTCAAGTCCATCAGCGCTGCGCGTAACGTTAGATTTTACTTTAGGATCTGTAGAAGTGCGTACCGCGACAATAGAAGGCGAGGCAGTAGACATGATTTCGGTGACAGACTTAAACTCCATGGAATCTGGTTCCATCAGTATAACTTGCTGTTTCCGCTGACTTGCCTTGCTGATTTTGTTGCTGTGCAGGAGATGGTGACTCGGTTTGGACTGGGTGATGGGTTTCGATTCCATTTCTGCTGGTTCGCCCTCAGCATTTGTTAGAGATGAGACCGTGGGGCAGGAGCTTTGATTTGACGGTCCACCGAGGTGGCTTTCACTATGCCTACGTCCCAACCAATGATTTGGGATTCGGTTGTATGTTTTCGTTTGGTCTTTTTCAGGAAATGATACTAAAGACGTGTACTCCGTTTCCATGAAGGAACGACGCTTTCTGCTTCTCTTGCGGAACCTTGGAACCTCGTTTTTCGTCTCCGTCTTTAGTTTTTCCTGAACTTTTCTCTCTCTCTTTTTACTCTCTCCATCTCGCTTCTTTCGTTCGCCAGCACCTTTGCCAATGTTGCTTAGGCTCAGAGTACGCTTTGTGACACTCGAATCTCTAGAACGTCCTGGAAAAGTGAGAGGTATGAATAAACACGTAAGATTTTTTTTTTGCGTCTTTAAAGACATAAAGACTTAAAAGCAAACAATCTAAACTCCAGATTTTGTCCCTCACCACGTAAACGAATCACAAACGAATGCATGTTTATGAGAGTAAATAATGGGAACAAACCTTCAGGCATTGGTGCTGATAAAGGTTCCTCAGGAATGAATTTCTCTTGGGCGTCAAAGAACTCATCGTCTGAGCTACTGTCTCCAAAACCTTGGGGAGGCAGAAGGATGGGCACCGGCACGAACTCCCTCTCCGCCTCTTCTTTGTTTTCTTCACGAGTGTGGTAAGCAGAAGCTGTTCTTGCATGGACGTGACCGCTATCGGGCGTTACATTTGAGCAGATGTTGTAGTAACATCGTACATCGCCCTGGTTGAACGTGAACATAGCTTCTCCACGAGCCGGCTCAACGCTTTCAAAGACGTCCTCTGGTGCCTCTTGTTCATCGTCGACTCCCTGCTCCGAATATTCGTCCTCACTGGCCTCAGTGGGACTGGGTAGACATTCCGCGATGCTAGACAGGGCAGCAAGACATAAGAATTCGTCGTCGGGGAAATCGATGGAACACAGTTCTTCATCTTGGCAATCCGTCTGACTCTGACATGGTGTACGAGTATCAACATGGAGGTAATGGTCTCTTACTTTCAGCTGGCTGACGCTGTTAGTTGAGAAGTAGGTCAAAAAGTCGTCCTCCTCTAAAGCGTCCATGGAGTCACTGGACATGCTGGTTACAAAACGGGAGTCTGTCTGATATGAATCCGATGCCTCTGATGGTGGGTCCTCCACAATGATTACACATGGTGGCTCCTCCTCCTCAGTTTCCAACGTGTGGTTTTCCACATCAGGTTCTACTGTTTCTCCTTCATCGGCATGCACAGATTCAGCCTGATCCTCTAGTCTTACTTTCTTTGTTTCTCCAGCGCCGTTCTCCTCACTTTCTTTTTCACTCTTGTCTTCTGCATCCTCCTCTTCTTCTGCGTTGGTCTTTTCTTCCTCTTGTCCTGCGACTTGACTGTCGATCGAAGTGATGTTTGCGGCAGTCTGGGTAGGACTTGAATAAGCATGAACAAGCAGAGCATCCACTTCGGAGTCTTCTGAGTCACTGCAGCATCTTGATACATAACCTACACGGTAAACATGTATCCACACCGTATTATTGGTACTTATCATCAGTACAGAGTGTTACAATAAGTACAACTTCGATATATAATAAAGATATACAGGGCTTCTCGGTTCTCTCATACTGTTCAGCTTTGAGTTCATGTCATGTGACAGTAACCAAACTGATCCAGGTGAGACACAAACCAGCTAACACACCAAGGACAGGGCAGGGAGGGACGACAGAACTAAAACAGAAGCACATGACATGAAGTCGAAGTCTAAATGACGACTAAATCATTGTAGCTCGGACTATATGATTACGAGTATGGCTTCCTACCTTCTTCTGCGGATATACGGTGGCCCTTTGATTCGGCTGTCCAGGGGAACACGCAGATTTGAGGATCTATGAATACTTTGCAGTAACCAGCTACCAGGCACGACAAATCCTTAGCAGGCACGGACTCCAACAGCAAGGTTATGGGCTGTAGGGGAGAGAACGAGCAATAAGGATGTATAGTACATCCCATTTTATACCTTTATACGTATGCGCCGGCCGACAGTAAAGACCTTTATATCCTGCATGTAGATCTTGACCAGGCTGACGCGTTCCGACTCCGTTACGAGTTCCACCCTGGTGATGCTGCTGAAGTCCGTCAGGGTGGTCATGATGCTCAGCTTGTGATTGATCACCTGACTCACCCCGTACTGTGCCCCCACCAACAGGCTCACTGTAGACTCCCTGTCTTGCAGCTGCAAAGATGGAGAGAGGAGTGTGTGTGTGTGTGTGTGTGTGTGTGACACTAGCGACACTAAACGTGGTCACCCAGAAGAGGTTCTTTTTGTGAGCCCAGTTCCTCTCAAGGTTTTCCCGTGTCATCTCGGTTTATCCTTTACACTTCCTCCTATCCGGTATCAGTCCATTTTTATTTCTCCCCTCCCTGGGTTTAGAAAACCTGACACACAATCGAACACATGGTCTAAATTTGAGTTATTTCATTCCGCGAATCGAATTAGCATCATGAGCATCACACTCGCTACGCTACTTCCTCTTTAACCTCCTTCTCCTATATATTATGGCGCTAGTATTCCCGCGCGGTTTGTAAAGTCTCTCGTAAAATCGATTTGGTAAAATCTAATTTCTGTATTTTTGGTCATCTTCGTGGACCTTTACGGTCTGAAATTTCTGAACAATTTTGCCGTGTTCTTACCATCATGGTGACGCTAAAGGATTTTCCCCCATAAGACTTGAGTTCAGACATCTCGCTCAGGTAGTGTAGTCTGGCCTGGTTTACTGTCATCGCCTAAAATACACATACACACACACACACACATATGCGTATACTATACACTGAGGAAAAAAAGGAATATAAATTCTCATTCAATAAATTTTTAGCATTCTAAAACACACACACACACACCTTATGCTTGTATTCCTGTAAAAGGATCTTCTTCATGTGTAAACTGATGGCTTTTCTCAAGTCCTTCTCTCTCATGTTCTTCAGCAAGGTGCTGGAGACAAAGCTTTCTATACCCCAGTCCTTCCTGTGGGCACCAAACCCCCCCCCCAACACACACACACACAATATAGAAAATGATTATTAATATACTAGATTATGATTAGTGCTTAAAACGCACTTGTACAAGATGAAAGTGTTCTACAACAGCGACTCTTGTCCATGATGCGGTGTGCCGCTGGAGAAAGCGCCTGTAGTGCTGTGAGTCTTACACGACAGTCTTTAGCGGTGTTTTAGGAGACTGGCCAGTGCTGGCGAGTCTCTCCTGTATGTGCAAAGCTGCCAGTCTGATCGCTGTGTTACACTTCATCTCCACAGCAAACCTCTCGTGAAGGACATCGCTCACGCTCTGTATATACATGTATGTGGAACACACATAGGAAAAGAAAGTGATTGTCAGGGCATTTCAAAAATAAATAAATAAATAAAGTTTTGAAGCTGTATCATTTCTACAATTTTTTCTACATGGGAGGTACATCCATATTGTCCTTATTAATATATATGAGCGTCCCTTTACTGTAGCTAGTCGCTGACCAAGTGAATCGTTCCGTCCGAAGCTGCTCGAAGAGTTCGAAGAGTCTATAGTCGAGTATCTAGAGTATTCAAACTCCTTTAACTCCGATTATAAACGTGAAACAGGAAGTAATATGACGTTCGACCGAACATCTGGATCAGAGAACGGTTTCGTGGCGCGCATCCGGGTTCAGAATACAGATCTCACTCTTCATAAAAATATCGGATCGAAGCTCTATAGCTCTCGTTGCTGAAGATCTCGGGTCTCAAAAAAGCACAAAAAAACATTTCCTCAGAAAAGATCACAATGAAACCACACACACTTATTACTTACGAGGACTTCCCCTTTGACTTACCTCAAACGATGCTAGGAAAAAAAACGATCCAAAATCGAACCGCAAATATGGTACATTTTTAATATTTTGAAGGCCCTTCGATCCGAATTCCTATCAAACACACCTGTAAGTAGAGATACTCGAAAGCTACGGGGTCCTCCTCCAGCAGCTCTTGTGGATATTTGGGCATGAAGCAGACACGAAACAGACACCTGTAGTCATGAGTCTCTCTCTTCTGGACCACCTACACACATACACACACACACACACATACACACACACATACACACACACTATTCAGTCACATTCAGTGGAAGGTTAGCTTAGCGGTTGGTTGATGCTTAGTGCAGTTACAGTTACAGTGTAATTTTACTCATACTGAGTATTTTCTGAGGAAAAGCTTTACATTCCTGACAGGTTTGTGCATTCACATAGTCCGTACCTAAGACCTAGCTAAACGCCGAACTACAGTTATCAGTTAGCTTATACACAGCAGTTATATTTATTAGTCGCCTAGTAACAGTGTTTTCCCCGAATTTAGCCACATAAACGAGTGTGTCCTGTGTTCTCCTTCTTTTCAGGAGCTGCACAAGCTGTCTTTGATATACTGCTCTGTTCGTCTGAGTTGCGTCTGAGTGCTAGCTCAGATCTGCGGTGACTCATGGCTAGATCTAAACCCAGACCAGACACAAGTGGACACGCTCGATACGAGCCAAGGGTCCGGTTTAAGAACGCTTGTGTGGTGTGTGTGTGTGTGTGTGTGTGTGTGTGTGTGTGTATGCATTTTACTTCTTGAATCGGCTCCTCCTCGTGCAGCAGAAAGAGTTTGGCGATGCTGTACTGTTGCTCGAGCACCAGAGAGAAGTGCTCGATGCGGGATATAGATAGCTTCTCTTTCAGGGTCATCACAATGTCCTAGTGGATTAGAGACCAGCATAATACACATTAACACACACACACACACACACACACATAGTAAAAAGACACTGCGAGGATGTTGATGGTATTGACGGTATAATCACAATGTCCTAATCGTTTTGTTTTGATACTGTAATTATGCTTCAGCTCAACAATGTGACATATCAAATAACGTTAATTCGATTACATCGTCCTGATGATGGAATACGAAGAGTAATACAGTTTGAGCTTTATATCCCTTTTCATCGACTTTTAAGTGCCGGGAGGGGGGGGGGGTCGTTATTGGAGCTCGAGGTGAATTTCAAACCACTCTGCGCTTTTTCATAGTAATAATTCAGTTCGGTTTCAAAATATCCGTACCTTAACAGTGGTTTTGGGCTCGAATTTGAAGGCTTTGGTTTGTCCATTCTCTAAATAGACCTTCAGGACGTTGGGCAGGAAGAGCAGAGAGTTACCCTGGAGGCCAAAAGAAAAACAAATAAATCAATCAATGTTCAGAAAAGCGAAAGCAAACATCTATCCAAAGAGCTGGTTGGGGTTTTTTATTTATTTATTTTTTTCTTCCTATCATAGCTTATAGAGGCTTTGGTAGCTCTGAAGTCAAGGTTCTGTGTTTAGTGACCTGAAGCTTGTGGGTTCTGGTTCAAATTCCAGCCACCTTGAGCAGGAATCCTAACACGTGCGCTCCTAAAATGTGTGTAAACCCCTCCGAATTTTCACCTACGGTAACGTTTTTGCATTCGCATCCCGATGGAAAACGTCTGCGATGGTTAAACTCCCATGTATCCCTAAATCCTAATCCAAATAAAGTGAGCTTAAGGAACAGAGCTGTAAAGAGAAACAAGATCTATTCAGTTCAGTTAAGGTGCACCACCGCATGTCGCGTGAACATGTGCAGGCCGCCTTAAACATACGATTAATCGAATAAGTAGTCAATTTACTCGGGAATTATTGAAGAGACCGATCTAAAATGCTGCGTGAGTTTTGTTTTTATCCTGTACTAATGCTTACCGAGTCCCGTTTACTTCTATTGTACCTCTGGGTCATGAAGACTGATGTTCAAATATCTCACAGAAGATTTTGTTATTAAAGTTTTCTGCCCGGTCAGAAAAACGACTGCCCTAAGTTTACAGCCTAAAGTCTCTCCCATTTGGAAGGAACGATACAGAAAAACGACGTTTAAGGTTTCTAAAGGTTATTTTGGACAAATATCAAACAAATTCTACGACCATAATACTGTAAACCATTTAAGCAATGATCATGACATGCGCACAAAAACAAATACAGCTTGTAAGGAAAGAAACACATGCCGGAAACACTAATGTACGAGGGCTACGGGAGAAGAGGATGAGAAAGTGGATGTGGTTTCCCAAGGCTATTAGTGTAAGACAATTCATATCCAAAATTAATTTGTTTTTGCTGACTCTCGGATCTCAGATCGTGTCGTTTTACTTGACACACGCTCATCAGATGAAGCATGAATAATCTCAGTCTTTTTGCAGCGTTTTAGTCTGACTGCTTCAAGGTTCGACCCGAGGTGCTTTCTGAGATGCTTTTCTGCTCACCGCGGGTGTCAAGAGTGCTTATTTGAGTTACTGTAGACTTCCTGTCGGGTGTAACCAGTCTGGACCATTCTCCTCGGACATGCTCTCATCGCAACGGCGTTTCAAACCTCAGACTTGCCACTCGATTGATGTTTTTTGTGTTTTTGCACCGGTATATCGTCACCACTAGTCCACAACTCTGGGAACGAAACATCTGTTAATGGTTCTGTTTATTCTTCCGTATAAAGGATGCACTCGAAGGGTCGTACATTTAATTACGGTTACTTAACCTGCAAAGCAAAGGTTGACGATCTGACCAAGTTTAGTGATTCAGATCCTGAATCCATGAAACAAGCAATAAGGGCCTTAAACCTTTCCTTTTACCTTTAAATAATAAACTACTCAGATTAATACACAATACAGTCTGAGAACCTTTTATTATTATTATTGAGACCTTACAAACACATACACACACACACAAACACACAAGTACACCAGTTAACTCACAAACACGTGCACTTACACGGGTGTGAACACACAGACAGAGAAATGTCTGCAGGATACACACTAAAGACTCAGAGACCATAGCTAAGTGAAGCGTGCATCGAACCTGTGAGTGGCCGTTAACAACCACTTCCTCTGCGAAGCGCACCTTAACCGGGTTGGATTTTAGTTTAGCCCTCTTCTCTGGGGTTATGAAGGATGACTTCGGCCCCTGATACAAACACACACAGATATACAAAGACAAAAAAAATAGGCCTTAATGTTGCTAAAACTGAGCTATCTGCATTGCACGAGCACGACTAAAACAGACCATTAGCTACGTTTGCTGTAAGGTGTGGAGGAGGAGGAGGCACTTCTTAAGTTACAGAGTCGGCTCAGACAGCTCTTAAGTGTTCTCGACTTTTATCGTATGGAATGTGCACTCCGTCAAGATTCCTGGAGTTATTCAAGAAAAGAAAAAGAAAAAGAAAAAGTGCACTCTCAGGAGAAAGGAGGGGAAAGTGGAAAAGAATACAGTTGTGGACTGGAACATTCATCTTCATTAAGATCTTAAAATCTTCTTCACGTTGTTTTTAAGATGTAGTGCGTGTGTGTGTGTGTGTGTGTGTGTGTGTGTATACACTCACCACTGCTATTCTCAGGACTGTCATTGTTATGGTGTCCTGGCACTCCCTGTATACGAGAACAAGAAAGTGAGAAAGACACAGAGAGAGAGAGAGAGAGAGAGAGAGAGGGATATCCACTCATATCATTCGGAATGCCACATGTTATAATACACATATAAACACATGTGCATGCCCACACGTACTTGATAACGTCGGCAGCTTGCTCTGTAGACAGATCATCGACAGCGACGTTGTTGATTTTCACAAGCTGGTCACCGGGGAATAGTTTGCCGTCTGCAGGACCCCCTACAACACACACACGCACACACACACACACATTTGTCTCTTCCACTCTCAGATCCTTCTCCCATCCTTATCAAATCGATGTTTATTTCAATGTCTGCCATCTTGTCATTCATATATATGATCGTATTAGTCTTTTTGATCCAGGTAGAGATTGGTTATGTTTCCACTTTCCATATTTGAACAATACAATAAAATCAAGGGATTCTTCCTGGTTTTTTTTTTTCTTTCTCCATCATGGTTTCCTGTGATCCCACCCCTGCTCTGTGTTACGACCATGACGACTGATGATGACTCAGGAGGACTCTTCATAAAAGAATCCAGATGCCTCTATCTCTACATGCTCTATGTGTGTGTGTGTGTAGATGCGTACCTCCGACGACCTCCTCCACCTGTGCTGGAGTGTGTGTGGACACGGTGAAGCCGTGGGATTTGAGGTCGGGGTCCAGTGGGATCTGAACGGTCACTCTGACTGGAGAGCTTCTCTGTTCCTGAGAAGTGGCATCAGGTTCTCGCCCGTCGTCATCCAACACGCGCTCTCTATGGAGACGGAGAATGAAAAGTTAGGAGTTAATTACACACAAACACACACACACACATACACACACACGTACCTGCTGGTGGACTCTCTGGAACGACGAAGCCAGCGCCCTACTACCTGCTCTACTTTGCTGGTCCTGCGTGACGGAGAGCGGCTGCGGTCCCGATCCTCCATTGAGCTACACACACACACACACACACACACACACACACAGCACACACACACACACACACACACACACACACAAACTCAGGTTAAAGATGATATCATATACAGACTGAGTATAATGGAGCACTTTCCCACCTATAAGAGATTGGAAATGTCCGTCTAACCAAATCTACTTAAACTAGATTGCTTAAGTGAATTTTATTTTATTGCATTCCAGTGGTCTTGAATGAACATTTAGTCAAACATACCCTAGAACTGCATGCCGTGTTTTATTTTTTTTTTTACTTTTCCATGTTCTCTGATGGGGGCACAGTGGTTTGGTGGTTAACGTTAGCGCTTGCCTTAAAGCTCTGCGGTTGGGGGTTTGAATCCTGCCTCCGCCCTGTGTGCGTGGAGATGCGTGTTCTCCCTGTGCTTCTGGGGTTTCCTCTGGTTTCCTTTGGACCTCCCCCAGTCCAAAGACGTGCGTTATAGGCTGATTGGCTTTTCCAAATTATCCGTAGTGTGTAAACACTACGGTGTCCTGTGATGGGTTGGCACCCTGTCCAGGTGCCCCGAGCTCCCCGGGATACACTCCAGGCTCCCATGAGTAGGGTGAACGGTATGGAAAATGGATGCATAGAACAGTGCTTTAATGCTCTGTTTTAATCCAATCGCATTTGTACCTAACGAGTATCCGTAGTTATGACATCTGTAGTAGCCCAGATGTGTACGCTGTATAAGTTGCGGTTAACAGAAGACACGCGTGATTAAGTATAAGCTGCTATACAGTTCTCCGGTAAAGTGAACGATCACGTTACTCAAAACTCTGTTTATGTGTCCGTCTTTCACTACAGCCAGATGTAACTAAATGTACCTGATATCGTCCCACCGCTACAAAATGATCTCAGCAGGGACCGTTTCTTGCTGTAAGTTGTTCGAGCGGTCGTTTAGTCTGGGGGGCTCATGTGAGAATAAGTCGTGTCTGCCGTATACGATGCATCTACTATGCCGAAGTACTTCCTGATGGGGGATAAAGCGCAATTGGGATCACTTTCACTCCCAAAGAAATCGCATCCCACGTCATACAGGCGTACTAAAAGCACATCATGTGTTACCGCACACATCCCAGACAACTCGGCGCCGAGAGAGAGAGAGAGAGAGAGAGAGAGAAATCCATGCTGGTCGTCATGGACATTTTGTGATCTCGGGTTTCGCTAACCGTTTACAGTGCCGTTATCCATCTCTCTCAATGTGGACAGCGTTGATAATGACAACAAACCAAACCAGACTCAGGAGGAGATCTTTAGTTTAGTTCTTGAACAAGGCAATGATGGAGATTCTCTGAAACTAAAGAAAGATATCGATCCTAGATACGGTCCTAGAGAACGAGAGAACGTTTTTTCTTCCATATCTTTTTGACTTTCAGCTCAGATTGAACTGACTTTTAACGATTTGCATAATCCCTGTTCAGTAGAAAGCGATAGATTTTCGGATGAAAGTGGAAATCTCGCCTCAGTCGTCTCCATAAAGCGATTCTTCACATGCTTACGTCTCTCTTTCCTCGTTCTTCCACCGCCATGCTGAACATGATCTGGGGCAGAATCCCTGACAATAAAACCACTTGTCGTTATTTTTTTTAAACTGGAGAACTGCTTTCATTTCACATCCTGGTTAGGGCCCACTTAAGGCTTGTATTAGTGCTTGTTAAAAGATGCATGCATGTAAACCATCAGATCGATAAGATGGACTTTGAAAAGTTTGTCTTGTGATGCAACGGTCAGAGACTCGATTCTAAGTACTTCACACGTAATTCGTTTGCAACAGCCCTCATCTCTCTCTCTCTCTCTCTCTTTCTCCATCTCTGGCTGTCTGCATATCTTCCCCTCACTCTCTCTCTCCCTCGTTCGTTCGTTTTCCCGCCCGTTCTCGATTCGATTAGAGGGCACTGAAGTGAGGCGTAATTCCGTTTTATGCCCACCCCCTCGATTTAAAAACGCTCTGAGAGAGATCCCAGTCTCTGAGAGAGATAATGTCTTCCCCTGTACTCTAAGAAGAACTCTGAGGCATTGACGCTAAACTGTGGTGTCCACCTTTCACTGCTAGCTTTAGTAAGTGCAAAAAGAAAAAAAAACATTTGGTAAACTCCATCGCACATGAATGAAAGGATATGTGAAACTCTCAGTGGACTGCAATGAGAGAGGGGAGGCACTTATATCCAGAAACACACAGGGATACAGTGGCAAGCAGACGACCCTGGGGTTTTAGAAGGGTAAATTGCGGTAATTGGATCACACTGGGACGGAGTAACTGCGTCACACAACCTGAGCCGATCACAGGAACTCACACACACACACACACACACACACACACACACACACACACACAGTGGGGATGGAGGAAAAATAATCAGTTCTCAGATGCAGTGTTAATAACAGGCCTACACACCACAATCTAGCATGAATATTATACAGGGTGTCCCAAAAATTCTCCATACACAGAATCAAATGAACGCTTTTGTTTAGCAGAATGTCTTCCACAATTTCTCATACTTAGTTTATGTTAAACATTTCTCTCAGATGAACTTTAAGGACGGTTTAGAGGTTAGCACGTTCACCTCACACCTCCAGGGCCGGGGGTTGGATTCCCACCATGGCCCTGTGTGTGCGGAGTTTGCATGTTCTGGCGGTGCTGTGGGGTTTCCTAGTGTCCGTAGTGTATGAATGGGTGTGTGAATGTGTATGTGTGATTGTGTGATTGGCACCCTGTCCAGGGTGTACCCCGCCTTGTGCCCCATGCTCCCTGGGATAGACTCCAGGTTCCCTGTGACCATGAAGCGGTAAAGTTAGATGGATGGATGGACGGGTGGGTGGGTGGACCTTTAAGAACGAAGAATGACAAAAGAAGAAGGTATCGAGATCATTCTCAACATCACAGCCATGATGTTGCGTTGGATTTTACGGGAAACAGTCGTTGTTTGGATAAATGTTAACCATGATCAGATATAACGGGTTTAAGCCCATGACGTTAGCACGAGTGTATCAAGTGGCTGAGAACGGAATGAATTCCGGTCCAGAATGCCTGCTTGTGTTTGTGTGGATGCGCTGTAGATCCTGGAGGCGGAGCTTCGTGAATGTGATGGAAAGGGGGAGGGGTCTCTCTATTTTTTTAATTAAAAAATCATTTAAAAACATAATTCAAATGTCAAATTCACTTACTGTTAGAGATAAACAACTTCGACTAATCGTACCTCATGCTCCTTTCGCGTGGAGCTGATCCGATTGGATGTCGCAGTCAAGTGACGTGTAACTGCTTCTCATAATCAAGAATCAACTCAAAATTCTAAATTGAATTGTAGAGTGAGAGCAAAACACACACACACACACACACACACACACACACACACACTTACCGTTTTGTGCGTCAGAGCTCCATCAGAGAGAACCTGTTGTTTACACTGCAACATGCACTTTGCACTTCTTTATCCATTAGCCGAGCGGCTCGCTCTCACATCGGTACCTTCTCAGCATTCATTTCAGTCCGACGTCCATCACGTGGGTCCGATGTAGCGTTGATTATTCCCTGAAATTCAGTAGTTGTTCTACCTCTACATCATAGTGTGCCCGTCTGTATGAGACGCTCTCTTCTTACGACCCGTACAGACTCTGAATCGTTCACTTCTGGAAGCACGTAATTCATTCCTCCATTTTGTGTCTGAACTGTGGAATAAGAATAAGATGCAGACGCTCATTATGCTACATTTCATAAGCACCTGCAAGTGCCACGTTAGACCCGTCTTCTATATCGGAATATCTATGTCTATATCTGCTCTTTATCAGCGTCAGCAGTGCTGAAGCTTATTTATGTATTCAAGTGCGGGACGAGTGCGTTCATTAAGAGCCCTGGATACATAATTGATACGGAAAGCGCGCGTGTGTGTGTGTGTGTGTGTGTGTGTGTGTGTGTGTGTGTGTGACAGGGAAAGATATCCACTCGCGAATATAACCACAGGAGCGTTTCCAAATGGAAGAGATCATTAATCACGGTGACAGGAAGAGGAACGAAGACGATACGCTCATCCTCACACGAAATCTTCTTCTAAACCTGAGATGATGATAAAGCTATCGATGCTAACACCAAGATCATCGTGGCACTTTGATGACTAGCCGCTTTAGTTAGGAGTTAGAACAACAACAAAAACAAAACGAAATCGTTTGCATCATAATTCACCAACTCTGAAAGGATTTGTTTCTGGAACCTCAGGAAGTGTCACGCCTCTCGATCAAGTCTAGGAACGGATTTAAACGCTCAACAGAGACAACAGATGAGAGAGCGAGAGCGAGAGCGAGAGCGAGAGAGAGAGAAGGCTTCGTGCAGTCCCTCCGGCCCATTTCCCTTCCTGAGTGTTGAATTATTAATGTGTCCGGGACACAGACACAGCGAATGCACCTTCCTGTAGTTTTTCTTTTTTTTGTCTTTCTTTCACCTTCTGTCACTCTTTCTTCCCTGTACCCCGGACACCATGTCGGTCTTCCCTTTCATTCATATCTCTTCTTTCTCCAAGCCTCTGTGAATAACCCACTGGAGTGTGTCCATCCAGTATAGAAGCAACCCGGCTATGAGAAGCTACTTCTGGGTCCGCGCATACTGTACCGTCTACACTCCTGAAAAATGCATCGGATTAGGTTTACTAGACCAGTGGTTTTCAAAGTGGGGGCCTCCAAGGGGGGCCCGGGGGCCTCAACAATTTGATGTGAAAATAAATTCTCACACTCAGACAACCACACACATACAATCAATTCCTAATGTAATGTAATCTAATGTAAAGATGTAAGATGTAATTATTAATAAAAAAAAAGGGGGATCTATTCAGAAGTTTTAAAGACATCTTGCAAAAGGAGGGCCTCGTCAAATCTTAGTGCCATTTGGGGGGCCTCGCCCTGGAAAGGGTTTGGGAACCCCTGTACTAGACAACTAAATACAGTAGCATACAGATTATCAAGTGGGTGCAAAAGGGGAAACGGTCCAGGGGGGGAAAGGGCATACTATACATGTTTATACATGAGGTCAATCATCTTTTCTTTTTTTTTTAACTTCACCAGTGATACGATGTATCACCTTACACACTGTTACTTAAAAACATGCCATATACAGTAAAAGTGCAAACTCTGCTAACTAATAAAGTATGAAAGTTGGAGAGCACCGGTGCATGTGTGTGCATATAGCACACTTTGTTTCCTTCTGTTTATTTACCCACAAAGGTACTGTAAGGGAACAGAGAGAGAGAGAAAGAGAGAGAGAGAGAGAGAGAGAGAGAGAGAGAGATTTGACCTCTAGAATGCAAAGCATCAATAATGTATTCAGAAAATTCTGCTGGTACACCATTCTCTCTCTCTCTCCCTCTCTTTCTTTCTTTCTCTCTCTCTCTCTCTCTCTCTTTCTTTCTTTCTCTCTCTCTCTCCCTCTCTTTCTCTCTCCCTCTCTTTCTCTCTCTCTCTCGCTTACTCTCTCAACACACACGTGGTAATGTACAAAATTGTGCAAACAGTATAGTAGAAGAAAACTCTTTCATGAACTCTGCTGAACTATCCTGAGTGACAAAAAAAAAGATGTGTTCATTTACGTCAGACTGCTGTTAATTGAAATGGTGAGAGTTCGAATCCCAGCACTGCTGACACACTTGAGCCTGACCCTGGTCGACCGTAAGCTCTGTCCCCAAAGCTGTGACATGCGGAGAAAGTGTTGTTTGGTACTATACAAGTGTGTGTGGCTCAAACGAGTGTGAAATGAATCGCTCGGGGTATTTCGCTATAGGAAAATAATCAGTGATGGAGTGGAGATACTCAAAGTCACCAGCTCAAACGTGATTATTTTCCAATAATGCCCTGTACCGAAGTCTTTTACTCCTCTCATAACAATTTCTAAAAAAAAATTTTATTAAAGAACGACATGTTGTACTTTTTTATCCATTTATAGTTACAGTGGTGTGAAAAAGTGTTTGCCCCCTTCCTCATTTCCTGTTCCTTTGCATGTTTGTTACACTTAAGTGTTTCGGAACATCAAACCAATTTAAACAGTAGTCAAGGACAACACAAGTAAACACAAAATGCAATTTGTAAATGAAGGTGTTTATTATTAAAGGTGAAAAAAAATCCAAACCATCATGGCCCTGTGTGAAAAAGTGATTGCCCCCCTAAACCTAATAACTGGTTGGGCCACCCTTAGCAGCAACAACTGCAACCAAGCGTTTGCGATAACGTGCAATGAGGCTTTTACAGCGTCCTGGAG
>JAFFST010050098.1:67671-90600 GCA_022414735.1 Noturus placidus | reverse complement strand
TAGGGGTACTTTTTAGTAAGAGCGATTCCTAATAGACTATATGACTCATGAATCATGACTCATTAGCCAACGCGACACACCCTTTTTCCAGCCAAAATTGCCCCCCATACTATAGTCTCTGTGAAAACTGGTGATGGTGACATTTCAGAATTATGAAACGAATATTTAAAAAAAAATACATTAAATTAAAATGCTAATATGAAGCATGTTTAGCTTGTTTTTGTCAGTTAAACCATCCAAGCGTGCAATTTAAATAATATAAAGAAGCGAATTAGTTTAAGCGTATATAACAGCAAAATGATCCTTTATTTTATTCTCATAGTAATAATAATATTTAATACAATAGGCGGCAATGTACATTAAGAGCTCACGTATCAAACGTACACACACAGAAGAAGAAGAAACGAAATCGCGCGAGATGCTAGCTGGGCAGAATCCCACACACCAGCTTGTTACACACAGAGTGCACTACTTTGAGTGTTAGTCGTACTGTCTGCTCCTATAAACGTAGTGCCCGGATGTAGGGAGCGAGGATGGATTTGCAGTGTGGCTTCTGAACCAGACGCACAGCTGTGGCTATTTAAAGGGCTTTCACTGTCAACAACGCTACTGTTTCCTTAAACACTAAGGTAAATTTGTACGTAGAAGTCATCGTAACTTTAATAAATACTCCGAGAAAATGCATGCTGGAGTTGTGCTTGCGTGTGAAGGTGTTTGTTTACTGGGTAAATCCTAGCGCAGTGCTACAATTCAAGCTAACTGGCTAACGCTAGCTAGCCTTGGATATATATATCCACCTGTACATCAACAACATCAGACTTACGTATTACACTAGCACAGTCCGAGCTTAAATAAAAAAAAACGTTTTTAAAAGCGTTATATGTTCTTAGATAAGGCGTTAATGATTTAATAGTGTGCTCTTGTGACGCATTTTGGTGTTTGGTTGGTGTTTTAGCACCTGCTGGCTAGCTGTGACGGGCCTGGGCTTAAAAGAAAATAAAGCAATAAAATGCGTGTCTGAAGACATTTGCATGGATGGTGAACTGAAGTTTTATTTTTGCTTTTTAGGGTTTTAAATTAGTGACTAATTAAAATGTATCATTTGTTACGTTTTACATATCTTATCTCGACCTATTATTACTATTAGTAGTAGTAGTAGTATGATAGTTTTCTAATATGCACCAGTAATGTACTAAATTAACCCTTAACAACATTAAAAGCCTGATTAAGGGTCACGTGATCACATTGTGGCAATCATTCTCTGAAAAGTTACGCTGGGTTTTCAAGTCGACCTCGACTCTGTTTCATATGTGTCCTCTTTATTGTGCGTGTATTTATGTTGTTGTTTTCGTTTCCCTGTGCAGGAAGGAAAGGCAGACTGTCATGGCGGGTGTCGGGGCGAACGCCTCTGCGAACCCTGCGTGTAAGATCATGACCTTTCATCCCACCATGGAGGAGTTTCGGGATTTTAACAAGTACCTGGTGTATATGGAGTCTCAGGGAGCGCACCGTGCCGGTCTGGCTAAGGCAAGGCCATACTTTCATCAACGTCCTTTCGATTAAAGGGCGATCGGGAACGGTAGCGCCTCGTAGGTCACCGTTTCCCGTGCAAAGTAATACGCAGATGTGCTGGATCAAGTGCTATTCTGTTAGAGCTCTGTAAGATTGCACTAGTCGTGCAGTGATGGACACTCGTTCTCATCCGTATATCATCTTTTTAAAGTTATTTTTCTTGCTATTACGTTGGGCGGGAAAGAAAACAAACAAAACGCATTTCCTTGCTACATAAGCGATCATTATTTCCTGTAATGCTGAATCGGATCGCCGTGTGTGTCTCCTCGCAGGTGATACCGCCGAAGGGTTGGAAGCCAAGACGCACCTATGATGACATCGATGACTTGGTCATCCTGGCGCCCATTCAGCAGATGGTGGCCGGCCAATCAGGGCTCTTCACTCAGTACAACATCCAGAAGAAGCCGCTCAGCGTGCAGGAGTTTCGCAGGCTGGCGAATAGTGACAAGTGAGAGACACACATACATTTGCTGTTTACTTCCTGACCAATCAGGAAGTAAAATTACCCAACCCCCCCCCACCAAGAAAAAAAAATTCTTAATTTCAGATGGATTTTAACTTCAGTCCAGGCCTTGTTGTACATCTTTGTCTTGTTATAAATATCTTTTTGCGACTTGAATTGATACATTTTTCACTAATTGTTAATTTAGGTAACTTGTGTATATACACACTTATTGTAATTGGTTATGAGGTCGGTTTTTGATCTTTGGATTGTCTCATCTGCGCAGGTACTGCACACCTCGCTACCTGAACTACGAGGACCTCGAGAGAAAGTACTGGAAGAACGTGACGTTCGTGCCACCCATATACGGCGCGGACGTGAGCGGGACACTGTACGACGAGGTCAGTGGCGTTAAAACAAATTTCCCATATGTTTAGCATGATGTCTTGCGCGTGAATGATGTAGGTTCAGTGTTGGGATCTGGGGGAAAAAGATTGTGTGTGTGTGTGTGTGTGTGATGGTCAGCACATCAAAGAGTGGAACATCGGGCACCTGAACTCCATCCTGGACGTGATCGAGGAGGACTGCGGCGTCTCCATCCAAGGCGTGAACACCCCCTACCTGTACTTCGGCATGTGGAAGACAAGCTTCTCCTGGCACACCGAGGACATGGACCTTTACAGCATCAACTACCTGCACTTTGGAGAACCCAAGTTCTGGTTAGAGACGTGTGCTCTCATGCCGTGTGTTAACCGGTTATACAGATGGCGACAGATTTAAAGCCGGGACCAGGGCTAGGTCGCAGTACAGCTCTCAAACATACGGATGTAGATAATTAACCGAGACAAATAAGGAAGCTGTAGAGCTGCCGGTTTAGCATCTAGTCTCTGTGTATCTTTTATCTTTTATGAGATCGGATTTTAATCAGATAAACGGTTCATTTAAACTTTTCAGGTACGCCATTCCTCCGGAACACGGGAAGCGTCTGGAGCGATTAGCCACAGGTATGCACTTTTTCTCTTTTGTCCTCATATGGGGCGAAAAAAAAAAACCCCTCACGGCTACTGTAACTATAACAACGCTCCTAAGACTAATAGCTAGAATCGGCTAACTAACGAACTACAATCCCAAAAATTCATTAGAGTCGTATAATTGACTATTATTAATGTCGTAATAATGCAAGATGAGATTCCACTTTGGTCGTTGTACAGGTACAGAGATAATCATCAGGAAATAAAGGAAAAACGTACAAAACCGTTTAACGTAGCCAGCACAGAGTCAGATAAACGCCTAACGTGTAAATCCGAGTCCAAGTAGACGACATCATTCCGACATGCCGTGAACGCAGCCTAATTTTCGCTAGACGATTAAGTTTTGTGCCGGTTTCCTCGGAAGTACCGATTTTGTTCTGTCAATGGAAATGGCGCTTTATTCACAAAATATTTTCTGTGACGATTTCTCTGATTTTTCGCCCAAGTTAAATCCATGACCCGGATGGAAACGCCGCTGGTTGAGATCTTAGTTTCAACCTACTATGGAGAATAAAAAGGTTCCTGGAACCATAAACCCCGGGGAAATAAAATTTTCCTGAGTTCCTGAGACACCCAAAAGGTTCCTGTTGAAATTAATCTTTTTTTTTTATTATTATTTAAATCATGGTTTATATTATCGCAATATTGTTTCTTTCTGTTCACACCTTTCTGGTTAATGGAATCGGAGTCACTCCTTCAAATTGGTCCATAATGACTAACCTAAGAACTAGAATGTAAAAGCGAGTTGTTAGGACTGTGAACTTCCCGGGATTATCTCTGGACGTAAACATCGGCCGGAACGTAGCCTCTTCGTGAATGGAACTCTTTTTAACATTGACAATGTCCTGTATGTGGAGGTGATGGTTGTGTGTCTTTTTTCTTTTCTTTTTCCCACTTCAGGTTTTTTCCCCAACAGCTTTAAGAGTTGCGAAGCTTTCCTCCGACACAAGATGACCCTCATATCGCCTTCTGTGCTGAAGAAATACAGCATCCCGTTCGATAAGGTACAAACTGGCGTTTTAAAGGAACGCTTCAGCGCAAAACAGTGCAGTCAATCAGACGAGACATGTTTGGTACTAGTTCTACATGTGATGCTTCCACATATGCACATGCTTCCATTTGGCCTTACAGTGTAGCTATGAAGCAATAGAAACGTTAAGTGATTTGAATTTCCAAAAAAAAACCACAAAAAAAAAATAACTGTTACGCAACGTTGGTTTGTGTATATATACGTATACGATCAGATAACACAAGAGGCCGGGGAGTTCATGATCACGTTTCCGTACGGCTACCATGCCGGCTTCAACCACGGCTTCAACTGCGCCGAGTCCACCAACTTCGCCAGTCTGCGCTGGATCGACTACGGCAAGGTCGCCACTCAGGTACGTTTCCGTTCTAATCACTTACTGTTGTTTTACTACGCAAGTTTGGACTCTGTACATGTTACTACATTGCATTATGTGGGGTCATCATTAAAGTAGCAAAAATAGCTAGTATAATTATCTACCATCGTTCCAGCAATTAAAAGAATGGCGTGGCTTGATACTGTTGTATGAAAA
This sequence comes from Noturus placidus, assembly GCA_022414735.1. Lineage (NCBI taxonomy): Eukaryota > Metazoa > Chordata > Actinopteri > Siluriformes > Ictaluridae > Noturus > Noturus placidus. The sequence continues at coordinate 85,996 of JAFFST010050098.1, read as the reverse complement.
TAATCAACGATGCACCCGGGAGTTGATTCTTTTTCAATAACTTCGCGTCCAGAAGAGTGTGTTATTGACCAGTTTGGCCATTTTTAATTGTTAACGAACGACACATCGTGCTTTTTTATCCATTTACATCCACGAAACAAGTCAGTTCCTCTCATGGCTTCTCGTTCTAGCAAGCCATTCCCTCGCCTGAGGCTCTTAAAGACTGGGGTAAAAAAAAAACAACAACAAAAAAAAGTACCGACTTATTAGAAAGCACTGCAGATAACGGGGATTCCTTCTATGAGCGCACAGAATGAGAGCTGCCGCCTCAGTCTTTATTCGACTCCGATCGCGAATTCATTTAGATGTTTTTTCCACAGTGCACATGCAGTAAGGACATGGTGAAGATCTCCATGGACCCGTTCGTGAGGCGTTTCCAACCGGACCGATATCAGGTGTGGACGCAGGGCAAAGATGCGTGCTCGATAGACCACACTATGGCCACGCCCAGCAGCACGCCCGAGCTCCAAGCGTGGCTCCAGAGACGCCGCAAGACCAGAACCAACAAAAAGTATGAATGACTGTTTATTTGTTTGTTTTTATCCTGCTCTAGATAATTAATTAGCAAACCATTTACGGTCGTGTTTTTATATTTGTTCCGTGTCTTGGCAGAGTGAGCTACCCTTGCACTCGCTCCAAACGACTAAAAACTGTGCAGCAGCCGGTCGTTGTGGAGAACGCAATCACGCGGACGAGCGCCCAGGAAGAGGAAGCGAAAGAGGAGGAAGACACCAAACCTCACAACGCGTCTCGCCTCTCAGGTTATACACGTGATTCTGTCCCGTAATTATTTTGTATTATAGCACTTTGCTGCTTCTTTTTTTAAAAATTTATACTGTATATGAACCCCCTCCCTCACGTTGTGTCGTTCATGCAGGGCCTGCTAGTCTGTGTCAACAGATGTGTTTCGTCAAGGTCACACGAGTCAAGAGCAATTTATTGGTCCAGTCGTCTAAAAGAGTCTCTCCCAAAAAAGCACTCCCCAATCCACAAGACACTGCTAGAGAAGCTTTAGGAACCAACGAGCCTCCAAACCTAGCTGATGAACCTCCTGGTTCTGGTACGGCTGACACACCGGACTCGGAAGAAACTCCTGAACGTTTGTGTGTTGCCAAATCCTCAAGCAGCAAATCCCCAATTCGGTCCTGTTGTCAAGAAGAAAACCGCTCTGGTGTAAATCCCAATAGTACAACAGTCACTATGGAAACCTGCGGGTTTGCAGAACGTTCAGGAGCTCCTTCGTCCGACATGCCTTTGCTTACGCCAGAGGTAACTGAGGATCCCGAGGGAAGAAAATCTCCGAATCTGTCATCCGAAATGCCCTTCCTGACCCTCGCAGTCCAGTCCGGTGATGATGTGTTTCTGAATCCTAACGAACCAGAAGACTCCACCTCGCCTCAGAACGCGATGGGCGAAACCGGCGTTTACTGCTCTAAAGCACCGTATTCTGATTGGTGCTCAAATCCTCAAATCCAATCGCTCGGCTCTGATCCACATGCTAACGAGGAACTCCTCGAAAAGAGCCACGGAGATGGATCTGCATCCGTGGATATCTCGCATCCCCCTAAAGCCAGTATTGAACTTTCCACCGAGTCTCCTTCCACGTCTTACAGCCAGAACCCTCTCAACGAAGCCGACTTCACGTCTTCTGTGTTACCGAACCTCTTTGGGGAATCTTCTACCGGCTGGAAGAGCCTAAGCTACCAAAATCCAGACGTTTCCGAACTAGCGGTGCCTTACGCCGTGTGGGCGGAGCCTCTGTGCCAGCAGGTGAAGTGCCCTGATCCTTCCGACTTTCCGGAGAAGAGCCTGACGTTTACCGATCTGGAACCCAGCATGGCTCATCATTCCGGTGCGGAGCTTCTTGATTCCCCGGGCAGGCCTCCAAGGTCAGACAGTAGCAGCGAGTCAGGTGAAGAGAACTCCTCCATGAGCGAGACGGAGTATGAAGATTCGGGAATCGAGCCGGGAGAAATCCGCATCGTGAGTACCCCAGACTCTAACGTCGACCCAAACTGACTGTTTTAATCACGCAAATAATATTTTTTTCTTTTTTTTCCATGTTCTCTCAGTACACCATGCCCACGGCGAAGAGAAAAACGGCCAAAAGTTGGCGCCACCCTTTGAGGAAACCGACTGCCAGGGCGGTTCCCAGCGCCGTGAAGCAGCAAGCCAACAGCGACGATGGTAACGTTTATAAATTACAACACGGAAGACGTCTATAAAATATATATTCTATATAATCTCTCACTAATTTGGATAGTCTTCCCATTCTTACTGATTATATAGGGAATAAAACACTCATGGGGGGGTAGGTGTAGAAAAATAATCCAAGATGAGGTTGTGATGTATCCCGATACAAGGAGTTGTTTACTAACAATTTGATGTTTATTACAGACCATGTCATACTTTGTAGAAATAGTTAGTTTATTTTTATCCGTTTATACCGTCTCTTGTTTGCGTATCAGAACCCATGGAGGAGTGTAGTGCAGAGGAAGAACTGCAGGAGGCCGACGTCTGGGCGAGACCCCTGGTTCATCTCTGGCACAGCAGGAAGTATCACTTCCCATCGGAGAGAGAGTACAACAGCGCGGCAGCAAAGATGGCGCCAAACTGCGCCGTATGCACGCTGTTCATGCCTTATTATCAGGTAACCATCATCCCGATAGCGATTTGAGCTAGACAGGGTCAAGCTAGAGACTGGGTCCAGGCATGCCAGTGAGCAAACACTGACTATGGGTCATAGCAACACCATTATCTACCACAGCGCATAAAGATGAATTCACAGCTGCTGCACATCTGTAACACAAGGTTACACTTGTTTTTGTTACGATGTTACACCAGCCCGAAGAAACGAGAGACGAAAGCAGACTCGAGGTCACGATGGCGGTCCAAGAGGCAGCAGCGAGGTCGCGACCTCTGATTCCTGAAATATGCTTCGCATACCGTGAGGGGTCGTGTCCCCCCAACACACTCCTGGAGGAAGATGGGTCCAGTCCTCTCTTGGCCTGTAAACACTGCTGCGTTCAAGTTCATGCCAGTACGCAACACACACACACACACTGTACGTACAGATCTAGTTACATTGTTTTTATTTATTTATCCCCCCTAATTGTACAGGTTGCTATGGCGTTGCTGCTCATGAAGTCACCCAGGACTGGACATGTGACCGCTGTTCGTGTGGAGATCTCAATGCTGTACGTTACCAAATATTTAAACCGATATTCTAGATTGGATTATTAAAATTGTTTTTAACAACGTTGTGTGTGTGTGTGTGTAACAGGAATGCTGCTTATGTAACTTGAGAGGCGGTGCGTTAAAAAGAACGACAGACGACAGGTGAGAACGCTCAGAGTTTTCCCTGCGTACGCTCGGTCGCGTGTGAACGATTGCATGTAACGTAGGTGTCGCTGTACGATTTGTTCCAGATGGGCCCACGTGATGTGTGCTGTGGGTCTTCCAGAGGCCAAATTCACCGACGTAGTGAAGAGGAGTCCCGTCGACGTCAGCGGAGTCCCTGCACAGAGATACAAACTGGTATACATGCACATGCTAAACCACCACACGTTTTCCAGACTAAACAAAACTTTTCGTCCTCACGTACACATGTCCATCAAGAGTCCCTGACGCAACTTGTTCGCATATAGCGATGCCCACAAAACTCCATAAAAAGTGAATAATAAGAGTTGAGACTGAAGGACTGACGTGGATGTCATGACTCGTTTATATGGCAATTAAAATATTTAATCATGTATAATATTTAGTTTATACTGTACACCACCATTTCTTTTCTCTTTAATTGAATTTAGTTTTATTCGTCTTTGTTTACGGATGTGTCTGAGCTCTTTTTAGTACTAAAAACATGTTGCAAATGATCTGAAGTCGAGGTTTAGGTTAGTCAGTCGTCTCGTGCGTAAATTGAACTATTTCACTATTATAATAATAATCCTAATATTCGAATCAATCATAATTGTCATTTTTGACATTCTTTTGACGAATCAGTATGGCTTCCTCGTAACCGATGAACTTTTCTTATTAATACGTCATTTTTATAATCGTGAACTCTCTCTCTCTTGTCCGTAGAAGTGCATCTATTGTCATAAACGGATGAAGAAGTTAGCGGGCGCGTGTATCCAGTGCTCCTGTGGCCGTTGTCCCACCTCCTTCCACGTCACGTGCGCTCACGCTGCCGGCGTCACCATGGAGCCTGACGACTGGCCGTACGTGGTGTTCATCATCTGCCACAGGCATCAGTCACGGAGCCCCAGCGCTGTGAGTACTTTTGGTCACGCCCCCTCCAACCCCATAGGTAAAGCCCAGCCCACCCCAAGCCTACTATCATTGTGAGATGTTTTTTTTTTTTTTTTTTTTTTCTTCTTCACCTTACAGAAATCAAAGGTGAGCCGAACAGAGCTGGCTCTGGGCCAAACAGTGATCGCCAAGCACAAGAACCTGCGCTACTACAGCAGCCGCGTCGCCAGCATCACAGCACAGACGTTCTACGAGGTCATGTTCGACGACGGATCATTCAGCAACGACACCTTCCCTGAAGATATCGTGGTGAGTGTGTGTGTGTGTGGAGGGGAGGGGGGGGGGTGTTATGCAGCATAGGTGTGTCTAAAACTCCTCCGCTGTATTCAGAGCAGAGACTGTGGTCAGCTCGGGCCTCCGGAGGTTGGCGAGGTCGTGCAGGTCAAGTGGCCTGATGGGCTTTTTTATGGCGCTAAATACCTGGGCTCTAACACTACATACATGTACCAGGTACTCACACTTTCCAACAATTACATTATTATTATTAGTAGTAATGACACTGTTATGGAAAATGAATCGACTCCTTTGGACCAATCAGGATCCAGAAATAATTCTGTATTATAGTAAAAGACAGCCGGGTTTGTTTTTGTGTGTTTTGTGAAGGTTGAGTTTGAGGATGGTTCTCAGGTGCTGGCTAAGAGAGAGGACATCTACACCCTGGACGAGGACCTGCCCAAAAAGGTCAAAGGTCGTCTCGTAAGTCATAAACAAACCTAGCTGGACACTGTCAGGTTACAGGATGTGGCCGTTTTGGACTAGCAGGATTATTTTTCGACGATTAAACGTTGAATTGTAGGTCTAGATAGTAATGTAGTCCCGGTTTTATACTGCGTGAATAGACTTTACATTTACATTACATTTATTTATTTAGCAGACGCTTTTATCCAAAGTGACTTACAAATGAGAGATTTAAGCAAAAGACTTGACATGAATAACATCAGATAAGCTATACGTGTTGCATGGGAGTGCACTTGCATATTGGAATCTGGCTGGCTCGTATGTTTTTATGACCCAAGACTCCAGTTTCAGATTGTTCAGCAACTACTGATGTGGCAATTTCTTTTTTTTAAATCATGTGTTAAATCAGTCCACAGCCTCCAGCATGCGTTTTGAGGATGCGTTCTTCACCACGCAGGGTGAGCGTAAGAGGCAGCGCACACCAAACTCTCGCTTCCAGAACGACTACGTGGCCGACCCGAACCCTCGCATCTCGAGTTGCAGCAAAACCAACTGAGGAACCGGGGGGGGGTGTTTGTTGTTTGAGAGGTCTGAGACGAAAAAATACTTTTTTTTTTCCCCCTTCTCTTTTTACTTTTCATTCCTCAAATAATGGTGAAGCATTAAAATATCTAAACAAACCTCTCTTCCTCCTGTTTGTGTTATCGCTTCTCCTCGCTGTTCCAGTCAGTTTTATTTTGCACCTTAGAGGTTATTATTTTCCGGATCATTTGCTTGGCTTTGCACGCCGCTTTTGTAAATGGCCTTTACGCTCCTTCCTCTATATTATATATAAAAACACTACTCCACTTATCGAGCTTCAACAAAAAAAAAAAAAGTGTTGCTTGATTTGGTTCTTTTCGACGAAATGTTGCTACTGAAGATCTCCTCAAAACCCTGATCATGTTTAGCCTACTTTTAACTTCTGAGTTTTTACCGTTTTATTTATTTGGAATTTCATCTTATTTTGAGTGGTGCTCAAATCTGTAAAGAAAATGAAAAGTTATCTGTATGGAAGTCTGAATTAATGTTTGAATAAACATCCATGTGAATATGTCACTTATTTTATTTACTGTGAAAGGAATCAAAACACTTCAGTAAAACATTTAACTGGTTTATTTGATTACTCTTTCAGGAAGGGGTGCCAATAATTCTAGAACTAACCGTGGGTAGCTAATAAAATGCTAACTAATGCAAACCAGGCTATACCATGATTCATTAGCGTTAGCACCACTCTTAAGAAATGCCCCCCCCCCCCCCCAAAAATTGGCACCCTTACAATTAAATGTACTCCATTAGAGCGTTAAAGTGAGTTATTGTTCACAAATCATGGAAGTCTCATTCAGACACTTGGTTCTACCACCTTCTTTCCTGGACGCTGCAGGTGAGACTATTTCACTCGTTTATCTGGGAGCAGTCTTCTCCATCAGGCACTTTTGTTTGTTTGATGTTTTGCTGATGGCTCGTGTGATTAGCATTTTTTGGGGGGGGAGGAAAACCAACACTGGCTGTCTTATCAGCAGAGCACTAATCAAAAATAAACAAAACAATCTCAGCAATGAAGACAACATCGTGCTGTGAGTCTGTGATCAACTGCACCGTCATTTTACAAAGAATTCACAAATGTAGCTGTGTGTGAGAGAGAGGTTATTTATTTATGTACACATTCTTGGCTCGTTTCTCTTCATCTGTGAATCTTTAATTTTTTTTTTAATTAACCGGGATGTATGCAACTAAATAACCTGTCAGTTTTATACTTAAAAAAATGTTTTCACGTGATCTCTTTAAACACCTGCAGGTCATCTTGCTCTCTGTAGTTCAGACTAACGTGGTTTTGGACGCTCTGCCTCGCAGGAAAACCTCTCATGCATCCTTTGTGTACTTTTCTGGCCGCGAGCTTCAGGATCTTAAAAGCTTGTAATCTGATTGGCTCTCAGCACTTCCATGCACTCTGTTCCAACTTTCTGGAACAAGAGCATGCTCCATCCACTTTGCTTCCTAGACGTCCATACGCACTCGAGATCTCCCAGAGGCTTACCGAAAACACTCGCTAGTAAATAATACATGCTAAAATTTCTTTTTTTTTTCTTCTATTATTTTTTTTAAAAGTGAAGATTTACCACCCTAAAAACCCCACTCCTGCAATTTTAATCGCCGTGTACATAACGTAGAAGTAGAAAAATTCTACAAACTTGTGTGCAAGCAGAGTATTTCTGTCCGTTTTTTTCCTGAAACATCCTTCGGCATGAACGTTAAAACGCCCCATGTGTTCGTTAATTGGTTGGAGGAACAAACCAGAAGCTTGAAAAAAAAGGTTTACAAACTGTCGTTCGGTGTAGTGTGAACAGGTTTACGTGTTACTGTAACAGACGGATCATCTGCAGGAGGTTATGAAGAAACTGGGCCAGAACTGATTAGTGTTTTGTGTTACCAGTACTGCAACTTGATCTCTATTATGTCTCAATGAATGTAATACTCAAGATAAACACTAGAGGGAGACAAAGAAAAGCCAGAACTTTACTTACTAGTCCTTCACCATTCCTCTCTGTCTCACACACACACACACACACACTATCTCCTACACTGCCTTTGTTTGATCATAAACAGGTTCTCCTTCCTTTCCCATTCCTCCTCCTGGTTTTTCTTTTTGCTCTTTTCCGAGCCAAACAACACTCCAGGGCTTTTCCTCCCTCGGTGCTGTGGAGTGCGAAAGCGCGCTCCTTCGTTGTGGGGACTTTTCCGGAAGCTTCGCGGAAAGTCCGGTTCTCCGTTCATCGCGTTTCGTTTCTGCTTCTTGTACTTTCTCTTGCCTACGAGCTCAGGCGAGTTAATCCTTGTGTCCTGGTGCCAGTGCGTGTGGATACCCCGAGGAGGTTGTTTAGGCGTGTGAGCGATGCGTCTCTTCGGTGTGCATGTGTTAGGTGTCTGAGGGACCTGTGCAGACCGCAAATGCGCATTTTTCATTTTTTTCCAGGGCTGCTGCGGAGTCGACCAAAATTGTGCGTTTTTCCGTGGCAGCTGCGGAGTCGACCGTAAATGTGTGTTTTTCGCTCTTTTCCGGGGCAGCTGTGGGGTCGGAGCATCTCTGGCCTGCACTAGAAGGCCTGCCTTTTTGAGCTCTGCAACACACACGCAATTATACACTCGACTCAATATGAGCATCATTGTGTTGTATCTGGTAATGTGACCTCCAGCTGTCAATCACACGGTGCTTTACTCTACTGACCTTCGGCTTGGAGGTGAGCCCGATGCGCTCTGCTTGTGATGTCGTGCTGGGTGTCGTACGAGGAGGCGAAAGGCAGCGTGGGATACGTTCTGTTAAACATCCTCCTCTCTGCGCACTCCTACACACACACGTTAAACCTTAATCCTAAATCTGTAAAGTGTTGTGTAAATGTATAAATCTGGAAAAAAATGTACATACTGTGTGTGTGTGTGTGTGTGTGTGTAGTGAAGAGCGCCTCACATGTCCGAAGTGTCCCTTGCCAGAGCAGTTGTAGCAGTACGCAGGAGATCTGCGAGCGGCAGGACGAGGGGATTTGACCGGCGGCCCTGCCGTTATCTGGAGGAACATTAAACAGTATGCACAAACATTAAAACACGCATTTGCATATTCGCATCTGTATATGGACGCAGGAAGTACGATAACGCTGCAAATCATACGTGCCAGCACGAACGTTGAGTCCAGCGAGCTTGTTCGTCTTACGTGATCATCTTTGTGTGCAACTCATCGAACCTTCATCCTTCCCTCATCCTATTACCCAAACACACACGCCTCCGTTTTTGAATAAGAGAGATTGCTTAGAACCTCTCTCTCTCTTGCTCTTTTATACACATTCCCATTTCTTCTTTTCCATTAAGCAGATTGGAGCGAGTGATTACTGAAGCTATCAATGAAGCTCCGTAATATGCTCCTGATAACGCAGCCTTCCTTCAGAGAAAGTTGCTCAGTGTGTGTGTGTGTGTGTGTGTGTGTGTGTCCCATCTGGTCCCAGGAAGCCCAAAGGCGTTTCACGCTTCATTGCCCTCCGTAAATACGCTCCGATAAAGAGAGTAAGCTGACTGCCTTGTGTGTGTGTGTGATGGTAAAAGCGACTGCACGTGTGATTCCATCGTATATTAAACGCTCTCTGTCTCGTCCCCGCGTTCTCTCACACCTTTTTACAAGAGAGCGAAGGGATGAATCGTGACGCCGGTCGTTATCGGCTCGGCCCTGCCAGATGGATCAGAAACCTGCTCGAACCCTCCGTTTTCTCCCCACAGTCCATCTGTGTCGGAGAGACGAGTCGAGTGACTTAGAGTGTTATGGGTTGAGGTTGAGAGAGAGAGAGAGAGAGAGAAACACCGACTGGGTCCTGTAAAGTCGTACCGGGTCATTCTTCACGTCAGTGTAACTGTAAATGTAACATGCCTCTTTATTAGGGTATTTACGGTAGCCCTGCTTTTCTAGCAGTTATGGTAATGGACGCACGACCGTTAAAGGTGCGGTCTGTATCTTTTCTAACACTTTTGCCATGAAAATGATGGCAAACTTTCACCACTGTCTCCACACAGTCAGTTTGTCTGACGCTGCCATCGAAATCGGATGATGATTGTTATGTTTACTAGAAGCATCTTTAAATAAATAAACCAAACAACAAAAACAAACTACATTCAAATCAAGCGTAAATGTATATGCCAATACCGCTGTCCTTACGAGTCAGGGCAAGTTTTTACATATTTTTAACATATCCGTCCGTACAGGATCAAGTAGGGTCTGATTTACCAACAAACAACGCCATGAAATCCCGCACTAAACAATTTTGTGCGATTGCGATTTCACTGATTCGAGTACTTTTTCGCAAAAAAAAGAAGAAATAAATAAAACACAAAAACGCACATTTTGACATGAATCGAGCCGCAACGATCACAAAGACCTCCTGTATGGACAAACCCGTACGCTACTATAGAGCGCCCCCTGGCGGTGCGCGTGGACAGTAGATTATAGACTTGTCTAACTGAATATTCCACGTAAACTAAACACGTATTTGTGTGTATTTTATGTGTGTGTGTACAATATATATATATATATATATATATATATATATATATATATATATACATACATACATACATACACACACACACATATATACATATCCGTGATTCTAAGAGACGTGTGAAGATAAATTTAAATAAATTTCGTGGACATTTTAGTGTACAATTTCATTCCTCTTTCATGCTATACGTCCATCTCTTGTCCGTTTCTATAAAGTACATCTCTCCTGGCTCGCTCATCTCTCATGCAAATTGTCTTGTGGGACACACACACACACACACACACACACACACACACGTGCCCCTCCCCCTTCCCTTGACCTTGAGCTCCAGTTACTGCGCTTGGCCTCAAAGGTGGAAGAAAAGAGTGAGGGAACAAAAAGCCCCACTGCTCGTCACTCACACACCCACCCTCCCTCTCTCTCCCTCACACACACACACACACAGTCCGGTGCTCCATGCATAAAGCTCTGCAGCGCTATTAATTACCTTGCTTTTGTGTGCCTCTATCGGTCCGATCTAAACGGATTAGCAGGCCAGAGGGTGGTCTCTGATACGCTTGTGTTCGGCGGCCGAGAGTCAGTGGGTCACAGGACACACACACACACACACACACACACAAAGCCCATTTGTATGCAGTGATGAGACTCATAAATGCACGTAAGTGTGTGTGATATGCTGAAATGAATTCATTGTGACACTTGAAGGAATGAAGAGCGGCGAATCTTCTGACGTGTTTTCACCATTGATATCCGCTCCATCAATGTTTCCCTGTTGCATAGCAACCGTATTCAGACCATGTTAACAGCGTGAATGGGACAGTATCGTACGCTCCTCGTCCCAACTCATTAAAGTTATGATAAATATTTTGTATGTATCCACCCACACACACACACACGCGCAGTTCTTGGCTCTTCACCTTGGCTGTATTGTTAATCCATTAGACACATGAAAATTTGTACAGTTACCAATATGATTTTGGAACACACACACACACACACACACACACACACTTGGAGAGAGCCGCACACTCACACTTTGTGTGGTTGGTGGATTAAAGGTAGGTCACAGGGACGAGTCTGCATACGTTACTGAAATATGCTCTGTGTGTGTGTGTGTAAATATATGTGTGTATATGTGTGTGTGTTCATAAAAGTTGCCAGGTTGAGAAATTCCATCCAAACTGATAACTTATACAGAGTGAGAGGGAAGAGGAAGGAGAGTGAGGGGGTAAATGAGAGAGAGGGATGAAGGAGGAAAGAGAGAACCAAAGAGACAGACAGCGAAAAGAGGGAAAGGATGAGAGAAGAGAGAGTGGGAAGTAGAAGAAGAGAGAGAGGAGGAGAGGGAATACGGAGGAGAGAGAGGGAGGAAAGAAGAGGAAGAGTGAGGAGAGAGGGAGAAGAGAGTGAGGAGAAAGAGAGAGGGAGGAGAGAAGGGGAAGAGTGTGGAGAGAGAGTGAGGAGAGAGAAGAGAGAGAAGGGGAAGAGGGAGGAGAGAGGGAGGAGAGAGAGAGAGGGAGGAGAGAAGGGGAAGAGGGAGGAGAGAGGGAGGAGAGAGAGAGAGAGGAGAGAGGGAGGAGAGAGAGGGGGATGAAGGTGTATGTATTTAATAGGAGGTGATCTGCAGGAATTAACCACAAAGGCGTGAGATGAGGAAGTGATCAGAACCCCAGTCTGCTACAATTAGTGAGATGCACTTAATTACAAACATCACTTGCATGTAAACAAACCGAGTGCCACATGCTGCACAATGCCACACACACTCTTAATGGTGTGCATGCATGGGTAAATGTCAAAGGATTAATTCGGCACCGATGTGGAATGTGATGTGGAATGTGAAATGGCCGTTTAGAGGAATGTTGACGTCACTACCTGCAGGAGGTGCTACAGCTGCAGCAGACTCACTGAGGGTTTAGCCGTCTGTAGAAATAAAGCTGCTACAGCGTGGAACATGATTTTATATCATCTGCGTCAGTACCTCTAACCAACAGTGAACGTGTGTCTGTGTGAGCCGTTACTATAGAAACGATAACGTATCAGAACTAGCACAGTGATATAAACCTGTGACTCGCAGCTGCACTTCCACAAAACTAATCAACCTTCTGACCGGACGAGGGACAGAGCACTGCAGATAAAGTTAGAGAGAGAGAGAGAGAGAGAGAGAAAGAGGAAAAAATGGACTGAATAGTTTTATCTACAAGTGGCACTCAGCGCTCTGACGTGACATCCTGCTGAGATGCTCACTCTGGGCCAACAATCAATACACACACATCTTACTATCCTTATGAGGACCTTCCACTGACTATTTTTAATGCAAATAATTAATGCTATGCTACACCTAAATCTAACCTTGACCTCCGTAACCTAAAGAAAACCTTTATAATAAACAAACAAACAGCTCTCCTCATGGGGACCAGCAAAATGTCGCCACAATATCAACAATGTCAGGTATTCCTGTCCTAGTGAGGACATTTACTGATAAATGACTATTCGATACTTATCCATCAACACGGGTGTTTTCTGCAGAGAGAATATTTCCCAAGTTTGTAAGCCCATTTTTGATATCATCCATTTACGAACTTTGTCTCAATTCCTTATATCTCAGGAACGTGGACAGTCATATAATTAATCAGGATGATCACTATTACACCGTCATAATCTCTTTATATTCTGTGTAAATTGTAAAGGTTCAAGCTCAGGTGACAAAACCTCCCTCATAAATGAATAAAAACCAATCACCAATGTTTGCTCCAATAATCCAATGAAGCAGTCATTCCTCTTTTCAGGCAACAGATGGCGCTGTGAGTTTAGCGCTTCTCTATTCCCACAAGCCAGAGGAGCCCATTCCCTCTGCTGGTTCTCTCATGAAATCCCTGTCCTTTCGGCCCGTTCCCATTTTTGTTAAAGCTTTGAACATAAAAACGTTTCATTGAAATACCATGAACAATGGCAGTTTAGTCAATTTTAGAAAAATGCGAATTATTTTTTAGCTAATTCCTAAGCTTTTTTTTATTATTTATATTTTTATTTAGTGTGTCCACAAAAAGAACATTGCCATATTTTGGTCATTAAATATTTTAGACTTGAATGTTAATTCACCCCCCCCCCCCCCCCCCACAAATGACGCGTTTATAAATATTTAAATAAAAATGATGAAGCGTCACTGCCGTGCGAACGGAATGTTTTTTTACTTGTGAAATTTTTTGTGGGTTTAAGGCATACGGTTCATGATGTCATGTGACTTCGAAAGATGGGATTTTTATTTTGATTATAAACATACTAATAACATACAGTGAATTCTCAATAAAACAGTCTTTACTATTTTTTTAGACTTCACCTTGTATGTTGATCGTTGAACAGTGAAAATTTTTATTTATTTACTTATTTATTTCTTTAAAATAATTCCCTGAAATTCTTGTATGTTCAGGTGAAAAAAACCTCAATAAACAGTAATCGTTTTTTTGTTTTTCCCCACATTATTTTCGAATTGACAATTTATCGCGGTTTCCAATATCGCAATACGATATTTTCCCCTTGATGGCGCCTCGGTGTGATATATTTTATAAAACACTTTGATGTTATGGTTAATCGTGATAAAAATAAACACTGTGATATCAGATCTCTCGTATTAAACGACCAGCGTTCTCTCCTGGGTTTTGTGGCAGAGCCAGTCGAGTTTGGAGGTTGTTTGTTAGAGAACACAGGTGCAGACCCCACACACAGACACACACACACACTAAATAGACCCAGTAGCAAGGACTGCTCTGACAGAATGCCTTTTCACACCTGAGTGGGCCGAGCACAGGGCGACAGGCCACAGCTCCCTGATGTGTCACACACACACACACACACACGTACCTGCACTGTATTTAACTCTGAGCCTTCGAGTCTCATAGTTTAAAGGGCCTTAAACGCCGTATGTTGAGGGCTGGTCCATTTAACTGCATTTATACTCACACACACACAGGGCAGGACCCAGAGGATCCCAGCAGATGGGTGCAGCCCAGCAGAACCGAACAGGTCCATATGAAACCATCATCCACTATTACACTCTATTATAAAGCGACTCTGAGCCCATTATATATCATTACTGCCGAGAGGCAACTGGAATCATAACGAGAAACACACACACTCAAGTGTAATGAGTCAAGAATTAACAAGACACCTGAAGGTCAAAGTAAAAAACAAAACCAATAAACAAACAACAAAAAACAATGCTAGTGGAAAACATATGATGGGGAAATAAAGTATAAAAATAAATCAACATCCTTTTTGTGAAACACAAAACTTTCAACAAGAATGAATTTCGTTACATTTCTGAAATTTAAATTGAAAAAATGTCCTTCCCCTAACACAGGGGTCGGCAACCTGCGGCTCCGGAGCCGCATGCGGCTCTTTCATCCTTTGCTCAAAAATACCCGGATGGAGATGAGAGAAAAAAAGCCGTTTCGGAACTGATGCGGAAGGTTGATCTGAGTAAAAATCACTTCAAGAAGTGGATGAAGTCTGCAAATTCAAGTACATATGCGAGTTTTGTAGCCGCTCAGGAAATAGTCAGGCACGGGAAGCCGTTCACAGATATTTCATAAATACAAGAAGGACTCAAATAGACATTGAGTATTTTACTTGAAAGTAACCTTCAACCCAACGTCATTTTTTCGGAGCTCAAAATGTTTTGTTGCATGCAGAAATGTAATTTTGTTTTCTCTGCAGTCGTTCATTGATTTCATAAATGCAACACATTATAGTTTGTTTATACATAGCATAAAGGCAAAAAAAAACGTTATATGCAGTGTTATTTCATTTTAAACGTCAAAAGGGTTTTGTGGCTCCCAGTGTTTTCTTTACTGTGGGAAACGGGTCCAAATGGCTCTTTGAGTGGTACAGGTTGCCGACCCCTGCCATAACATATTCTACATCTGAAGTAATTTCAACAAAGCGAAAAACACAAAGTATATTAAAAATCTCAAATTTAAATCAATCTTTTACATTTTCACCGAACGCATTTTCAGTCGTAGGGAAGACGCACGATAGTTCGTTCGGAAAATTAAGGTTAAAACAAGGTTTCTTTTTCAATTCCTTAAGAAATTTTTTTTTTTTAAAAGAGCAAAACACATTTCTTTTTAAAATGGTAATTCATACATTTCCTCAGCTTTGATTCATTCAGTCACTCATTTTTTAAACCAAACTGTTAAATCTGTTTCACTTAACTTGAATCTCTGTACAAATAATAATGAGTGAAAAAATTTAATTCTCTCTGAAAACGTCGTCTTTTTTAACAACACAAACCGATTGTTTGAATCTCCTTCACCTCGTGCTTTGTCTCTCTGTGCACTACTGCTAACCGTATGGCCTTTCATTAGACAGGCTACCTAATTAGACTCAGTGTGTATGTGTGTGTGTGTGTGTGTGTGTGTGATGGGTCGAGTGACTGCTCAGTGCTGTGCGATCCTGGCAGCCCATTTCATGCTTTATCACGTCTTTTAATTGACAAACAACCTGCTCTTTTCTCTTAGACTGAGGTCTATATTCCAACACTCGTGTGTGTGTGTGTGTGTGGGGGCGGGGGGGTGATGCAGATGTTCCAGCTTGCCCCTTGACGTTTGGCAGAGTGTGTGTGTGTGACTGTCACATGCCTTCTCAGCCCCATGAATCTTTGGGGAGCAAACGCTTCCTCAGTTTGCCAATTACCCACTTTACTCAGTAAAACACACACACACACACACACACACACAAGAAACAGAGTAAGATACTTTTGACACTGTGGGCACCTTTGCCTGATCCACATAAAAACATATATACACACACACATTTACAGGTTCTGGTCATAAAATTAGAATATCATCAAAAAGTTGATTTATTTCAGTAATTCCGTTCAAAAAGTGAAACTAGTATAATGTATACATTCATTACACACAGACTGATATATTTCTAGTGTTCATTCCTTTTAATTTTGATGATTATAACTGACAACTAATGAAAACCCCAAAATCAGTATCTCAGAAAATTAGAATATTACTTAAGACCAATACAAAAAAAAAAAGGATTTTTAGAATTGTTGGCCAACTGAAAAGTATGAGCATGTACAGCACTCAATAGTTAGTTGGGGCTCCTTTTGCCTGAATTACTGCAGCAATGCGGTGTGGCATGGAGTCGATCAGTCTGTGGCACTGCTCAGGTGTTCTGAGAGCCCAGGTTGCTCTGATAGTGGCCTTCAGCTCTTCGGCATTGTTGGGTCTACACTGCTGGATCTTCCTCTTCATAATACCCCATAGATTTTCTATAGGGTTAAGGTCAGGTGAGTTTGCTGACCAATTAAGAACAGGGATACCATGGTCCTTAAACCAGACACTGGTAGCTTTGGCACTGTGTGCAGGTGCCAAGTCCTGTTGGAAAATGAAATCTGCATATCCATAAAGTTGGTCAGCAGCAGGAAGCACGGAGTGCTCTAAAACTTCCTGGTAGACGACTGTGTTGACCTTGAACCTCAGAAAACACAATGGACCAACACCAGCAGATGATATGGCACCCCAAACCATCACTGACTGTGGAAACTTTACACTGGACTTCAAGCAACGTGGATTCTGTGGCCCTCTACATGCCCTCCTTGTGCAAGGTGTCAGTGGTTGTCTTTTGGACAGATGTCAAGTCAGCAGTCTTCCCCATGATTGTGTAGCCTACAGAACTAGACTGAGAGACCATTTAAAGGCCTTTGCTTGTGTTTTGAGTTAATTAGCTGATTAGAGTTTGGCACCAGGTGTCTTCAATATTGAACCTTTTCACAATATTCTAATTTTCATTAGTGGGTCCGTTATAATAATCAAAATTAAAAGGAATGAACACTTGAAATATATCAGTCTGTGTGTAATGAATGTATACATTTTACTAGTTTCACTTTTTGAATGGAATTACTGAAGTAAATCAACTTTTTGATGATATTATAATTATATGACCTGCACCTGTATGTGTTTGTATATGGGGTGAAATAGTGCTGAAAGTATGGGCACATTTGTCTGGTTCCCATAAATATTGATGTGTGCGTGCGTGCGTGCGTGTGTGTGTGTGTGTATGCGTGCATGGTGAGAGTGTTGCTATTGTGGGCACATTTGCCAGGTCCCCATAAATGTGTGTGTGTGGTGCGTGTGTGGTGCGTGTGTGTTTTAGCAGGTTGTCAACATTTGTGATGACAAAAAGTCCCCATAACGTCAAATATCTAACTTTTTTTAAATATATTTTTTTTAGAGAATATCACTATAATCATAATTCCATTTAATCTACTTAAATTGGTTTTGACATGTTTGCTGGTTGTTTTTATGGACAATGAGAATTTTTATAAGTGTACAGTGAGAGGGTGGGACCGGTCTGCTGGGTCGCTGTGTGTGTGTGTGTGTACCAGCTGTGAGTGTGTGTGTGAGATCACATACCGTGAGGTGGTACTGCCTCCAGATGTCAGGACAGGCCTGTGTGGAGAGAGACACAGAGAGAGAGAGAGAGAGAGAGTCTATAGTTTATTTTAATTTTACTACTGTTTTGCAGTTTGTTAGCTAAAGTATAGATTGTGATATAAATATAAATTATAATAAATCATAAAATAGAAGTATAAATCATAGAAATGTCCTCAAGTATCTTGAAATGATATTTTTCTATCATATCGCCTGGCCCTACATCTCCTTATCACAGTAACTTTGCCGTATCGACGATCTTTCTTTGGTAAATAACAGGGTCTTTGAAGTTCTGTTATGGAAAATTAATCAGCGCCTTCTGACCAATCGGAATCAAGGTTTGAAACAGTGCTGTGGAACAAGTCGAATGGTTGAGTGATGAATGTAAACGTCGACGTTCTGATGTTTACTGATTCGATGGTACGCGGGTCACAGTTCCATAATCCTGTCTTTTTTCCCCCTGAATGCAAACGCAATTAGCATTTTAAACGTGTCTCATGTTTCATCTCGATATATTGTTACAGCCGTACAGGTGACTGCACTGCAAACTTCAAAACAAGCGTTTACTTCAACACACACTTGTTCTTGCTTTAATCTTCCTCATTAACGCATCTTTCTGCTACCTAAAGTCTCTCTCAGCGGGCTTGTTGTCAGGAGGTGACGAGCAGTGTTTGTGTGTGTGTGTGTGTGTGTGTGTGTGTGAGAGAGAGTTACACTCACAGCCTGTGAAGCGTCTCTCTTAATGAGGAAAGGAACAACCCAGGGGAAGGCCCCCTC
>JAFFST010050098.1:55102-67651 GCA_022414735.1 Noturus placidus | reverse complement strand
CACACACACACACACACACACACACACACACAAGCAAGAACCTAGCTACCACGATCACACTCGGAATCAAAGACACAGCGCATAACCCTTTTTGGAATACGGTGTCACATCATTACTCACGTCAGCGGAGTGGCCGGTCATGGTGCAGCGGCGGCAGCGTTTTTGCCAGTATGGTCTCTCCAGACAGTCGTTGTACATGTGACCTGGAAGAGCGCAGTTCGAGCAGTGGCGTTTCGGACAGCTCTTCACAAAATGGCCCTGAACACCACACAGCGAACAACACAGCACCTTCTACACACACACACACACACACACACACACACACACGTGTAAAAGAGAGTTAGTTAAGTTTATAAATAAGTATTTAACTGCACCTATTATTCCATACAGATTTTGTTAAAATCATGTTCAATTACATGTTATGCCAAATGTGTAGGTTATATAAAATGTGGGTGGCCCTACTCCCTCCACCCTACATCCTCCTCCCTAGTCCCTCCACCCTACACCCTACATCCTCCTCCCAACACCCTCCTCTCTACACCCTCCTCCCTACTCCCTCCACCCTTCTTCCAACACCCTCCTCCCTCCTCCCTACATCCTCCTCCCTCCTCCCTCCACCCTACATCCTCCTCCCTACATCCTCCTCCCTAAACCCTACATCCTCCTCCCTCCAGTCATGGATTTAAAACCGACGGACGTTCGCAACGGCGTTCATCGTCATCATGATTTAATTAGCCGGGTATTCAGGGTCGAGTGTAAATCGCGTGCGTCGCTATTCAGACCTCCAACTGATGCGCCCTTCCGAAGTTGGGTGCGAGTTGCGTGACTGAAAGCACCAGCGAGGTTAACGCTAGAGACAATGGATGGACCAAACGGTGTCTGATGATCTCAGAGTTGGGTTCAATTTGCTTTAACGGCACTGGATCAAGTGCTAGTTTGTATAGTTCATATAATCGACATGACTTTTGTTACTCGAGTCGCCGACTCTGAATTCAGGACCGAACGGCAGGAAGTCCCCTAATTATTTACAAACGAGCATAAAAGATGAGCTGTTGCCTGAGGACAAGCTTAAGGTGCCCGTCTGACATCCGAGAGACCCGTAAGCGTGGCTCGAGAGTGAAGGCTTGCACGTTTGTAGGATTTAAACGGAAACGTCACGGCAACCTGCAGATGATTTTAGAATTGATCCAAACAGGGTCACGGCAAAGTCAAATGTCGGAAAGGACTAAACTAGTTTGGGGTTGGGGCATCCTAGTCGAGTTCTACTAGTTTCCATGCGCTAGATCAATTTCTATTATAAATACTGAACTCGCGTCGCCGACTGAATGAATGAATGAATGCCTTTATTTGTCATTATACACAAGAACAATGAAATTAGGAGCCACTCCCTTTTTCCCCGTGCCAACATGTACATACATAAAAATAAAAATAAATATAAATAAAATAAAAATAGAATAAATATCTCAGAGTGTGAATCTGATGTAGCACTACATTTTAGCTACAAATATAATGTTCGTGATTGTAGCGTGTTTATCCAAGGTAATGGCGCCGAGGCTGACGTCTCCGTTGATTGTTCTCGAACAACTATTTTGCAAGGTACAAAATATGGGGACTATGTTGTCCCTCTGGTGCAGCCGCCTACAAAGTGCTTTTACAGGCTTCGTTACAGAATCCTTGGTCATCGCTGTGTGGGTAATGTAGATCGTGGGTAATGTAGTACCTTGGGCGCAGGGCAGTTTTTGGAGAGGTGGCCGAGCTTGTCGCAGTTGCGGCAGGTGACCGTCTTGTTGGTGTAGTAGCGATTCGGGGTGCGTCTCGAACTGCTGACTTTGTTGCAGATAAGAGCCTGTACACACAAACACACACACCAAACTGGTTGTTGTGTTTCATCTCAACACACATGCCCACTAATCTAATCTAGTCTAATCTAATAATGTTTACCCACAATGCATTGAGTGTGTTGGTGCAGAATATCCGGCTTTATAGAAGCAAATACTGAAATGATACCAACGCGAGGAATGTACTAGATATTAGTGTAAACTGTAGAGTTTACAGACCTGTCAGAGAAGGTGTATGAGCTCGGGGTGGAGGGGCTTATTCTAAAGGTTCCGTCAGGCCACGCCCCCTGATCACAAGCTTGATCTTCGTAAGATATCCAAGTGACGTTTGGAAACACAAAGTTTGATTTGTTTACTCGTCTCATTGAACCTAAGTGCTTAACCGAGCACTGATTAATTGATTAACTCATTAACTGATTAAAATAAATAAATAAAAACCTCTTGACTAACTCGTAAAGTCTTGGCTGGCCAATCTGTACGATATGTTTTCGGCGTAAATGTAAACATAAAGTTGACTATAGGGGTAAGCTATATGAAAACATTATTGTGTCAAGTTACATGAAGACATTTCTACAATATCATGATGGATAAAAAAAAAGGTTGATAATACTTTTTTTTAAAGTTGATATTAGAAAAGTATTTTTTTAAACAATTAAAATAAAGAAGAGGTTATAGAAAAAAAACCTACATTTTAACATTATTAAAGTCCACGTAAAGGACCTATCGAGTAGCCCCCCCCCCTTTTTAAACAGCCAATAGTGTTTATTTTACCACGCAGCCCGTACAGTGGATTTTTTTTAACGTTTGGCGTGGGCTGCTTCGGAGTCTAGAGCACATTTGATTGGGTGGAAATCTGCACAGGAGAGAAGCTGAAGCATGGAACCATGTCGTTGAAAATGTCGGTGAATTTTAATCTTCTAAATGCGAATTGTATTACCGTTTTTGCAGTACCAGAATTTATAGATCACCTGTACGCTAGAAGATATTCATACTAAAACTTCAGTTTTGGGTTCATGGGGACTTTAATGCTTCTGTACAATTTGAACACCTAAGTGTTGTTTGTTTTTATTATTATTATTATTATTATTATTCCTGTTTCAGATATTACTAGGTTCTGTACCGTAGAGGTTTGTGTGTTTAGGATGCGAGTGTGTGTTGAGAAACACGAATAAACCTGGGCTCGTACCTGCTTGTCTTTGTTTGAGATGGCCCAGTTCTGCACGTCACCTATGATGCTGCCAAAATCTACAGGAAGAAAAGAGAGAGAGAGAGAAAGAGAGCGTGAGAGAGAGACAGAGAGAGAAAGAGAGAGAGAGTGTGAAGGAAACACGTGATCAGTACTGTACATATAGTGATTAGTTTGTGTGTTCTCAGGAAGGCCAACTCCCCGATTTGTCCGTATTTATATACTGCAAATCTCTAGAGACATACTTGAGAGCGAGACAGTTAGTACACTGATACACAGCTGCACGGCCGTACTGTACACAAATACACACGTCTCTCATTTGCATACACGTTTGTATTAGTTTTCTAAAATTGTAAGAAAGTGGCTAATATCGCTAAATAAATAAATATCATGCTAAATGTTAATGAACAGCATTATATACGTCTAAAAATCATCATGGAGAATACGTTGACATCCCAGGATGCACTGCAGCACCTTAAGAGATGGTATAAAATACCCATAATGCACCACAGACCAAGGCTGGAGGCGAGACACGGCGTGAGATTTTATTTATTTTTCTATGTCATGTTCGGGAAGTTTGAGCGTGGCGGGATTTGTCATGCAGATTGTCCTGTTTGTGTGTGTGTGTGTGTGTGTGTGTTGCCCCAGTGCCCCTCACACACACACACCCCTAAAGGCCCCCACTACAATAGACAGGAAACATTTCCTTTAATCCCAATATCCCTCTTTTCCCCTCTGTCTCTGTCTCCCTCACACACACACACCTCCGCATTATGATGTGGGGGGATCCGTCTCGTCAGTCACGGGCCAGCAATCACATGGAGCGAGGGAGAGGAGGAGCTCGGTATGATAATCCGGCCACGGCTATTCACAGTGACACCGACACGCACGCACACACGCGCACACACACACACACACACACAGAGCTATGACTATCGCCTCGCACGTCTAATATCAAATCAAATGTACACGGCAAAACTGGCCACGACATCTTTCCTTCTCTCTCTCACACTCAAACACATACACACACTGACCCAGGCGATGGGTCATCCCTCCCCTTACCAAAGGGGTGCAAGAGAGAAGCGTTATAGAGTGAGACAGACAGACAAAATGATGGAAGAGAAAGAAAGTGACAGATACAAGATAAAGAATGAGAGAGAGAGAGAGACAGAGAGAGAAACAGTTGGACAAACAGCGATTGAGAGAGTGAGAGAGACAGCAAGACAGGAAAAGAAAGAAGAGAGATGAAGAAAGATTGTGAGAGAGAAACAAAGAAAGAGACAGATGGGGAGAGAGAGAAAGAGAGAGACAGAGAGAATTAAATAGAGAGATGGAGAGAGACAGATGAGAGAAATAGAGATGAGAGAGACAGATGAAGAGAAAGACAGAGCGAAAGAGAGAAAGTGAGATAAGTGAGAGAGAGATATCAATGAGAGAGCGACATCAAAGAGAGAGCGACATAGAAGAATAGAGAGACGAAGAGAGAGAGAGAGTTAGACAGAAAGAGTGAGACAGCGCGAGAGAGATCTCCAGTGAGATGAAGGGGAAAAGAAAGAGAAGAAGCAAGGGATGAAGAGTGGAGTGATAGCGGGGGAATAGTGACAGATGTGTGTCGGTCCCCTCGGTACGCTAATTAATATAAAACTACACAAACACAACCTCACTGTGTTCCTGCTCGCTGAGTAACTGTGTGTGCGCGTGCGAGAGAGAAACACTGCCGTGTGTCACACACTCCTGAGAACCCCAGCACTGCGCCCCAGATGCTAATTAAGCATAAGCGCTAGCTCTTAGCCCTGTGTGTGTGTGTGACCTGAAATGCTCCTATAAGAGAAGCATCTGATCACACACGGAGAAGGAGAGAAGTTAGCGTTAACATCAGAAGTGTTACGTAGCCGTGTGTGTCCGAGATGCATGTTAATACCACATCTGAACATGGGACAAGGTGGAAACCAAATGACAGGAGAGAGAGAGAGAGAGAGACAGAATAAGTGATGGAGAGAAAGTGAGAAAAAAAGAGATATAGAATGAGGCACAGAGACAGAGGGATAAAGAAAGTAGACTGAGAGAAAAAATCAGAAAGAGAATGGTAAAATAAAAAAGAATGGGGGAGAGACAGAGAACAAAGTTTAAGTGGATTCGAGGGGAAAAAAATATGAAGTGATAAATTAGACAGTGAGTGATGTATTTAGTTAACATTCATTAACATCTTATCAATTATCCAATCTGCCAGTCTGGTGGAAGCAACACAACTGTAGAGTATACACTGAGTGGTACAGAAAACAAGAAACACCTGGTAAGCAGCAGTTCAGAAGGGGTGAGAGATGGTCAGAGGGGGTGAGAGGGGGTGAGAGATGGTCAGAGGGGGTGAGAGATGGTCAGAGGGGGTGAGAGATGGTCAGAGAGGGTGAGAGATGGTCAGAGAGGGTGAGAGATGGTCAGAGGGGGTGAGAGGACAATGACCCGGAGGTCGAAAGTAATTCAAATAACCACTTCTACTCAGCATCTCAGAACACACGACAAGGTACTATAAATTTCTTAACATTAACTGCATCGCAAGCCTATGTGTGTGTGCGGGTTTGTGTATAGGTGTTCATGGAAATTCAAGTTAAACAGAGGGAAAGGATCAAAGCAACAGCGCATGTAAGAAACACACACACACACAATCCAAATCCCCTCTGTCTCCCATAACAACCTCCCTCAAGTGTAACTGTGGCCTTCCAGACCACGACTGGGGGGGTTTCACCCCAGAACCTGATCAAAGTCCTCACACACATACACACACACCGTTAACCAGTTTTTGGGGGACAAAAG
This sequence comes from Noturus placidus, assembly GCA_022414735.1. NCBI lineage: Eukaryota > Metazoa > Chordata > Actinopteri > Siluriformes > Ictaluridae > Noturus > Noturus placidus. Next base: position 61,816 of record JAFFST010050098.1, on the reverse strand, counting down.
GCAGCGGAAGCGAGCCTGAGAGTCAGATTAACACAGAGCGAGGGGACAATGGAGGGAGGGAACGAGGGGACGAAGGGACGAGGGGTGAGACAGAGTGAAAGAAAGGTGGGATTGAACGGTTCCACGCGGATCCAGACGCAATGTAACGCAACACTTCAGGTCGGAAACGAGCGTCTGCAACGCCGCCGCCGCCGAGGAAGTGGAGAGGCGAGAGCACATCTATTAAAAAAAGATTATTATTATTACCATGATTTTAAAGGACAAAATGGTGTCGCTCTAGCTACCGATTTGTTACTGAGCACCAGGGTAAGACTTAGGTAGAGACGGAGTTGTGTATCATCAGGTAAATATATTAAAAAACCAAGTAAAAACTAAAGTGGGGAGAAAAATGTCCATGATTTTTGAATAACTTTAAACAACAGGTTGTGTATACCTGATGTGTGCGCGCGTGCACACACACACAGACACACTCCGCTGGTTATAAATGTTGAGGTGAAAGGGGGGTCAGCAGCACTGCCATGGACCACGGAGCAAACGCATTACACTGCCATTCAGACCTTAATCTAATCAAAGGGTGGTAGACACACACGCACGCACGCTTGAGCAAAGGCATCTCCTTCGTCCTTTCTGCTTTGCGTAAATCTCTCTTGTATCCCTTATTCCTGTCTCTCTTCACTTCTCTGTCCTTCCTTTCGGGTCCTTTCCCTCCATCGCTCGTACCTGGAATACGAATTGGGGGATCTTTACACACCTCGCGCTTCGACTTCCATTCCCCCGAGATCAAATCCGATCACGTGCGTCCCTTTCGATTTTTACAGCCCGCTTCCTTTCGCCCATCAGGTTCTCAAATTTCGGAATATTCACGTATTCCGAGACAAAACAAATGGGAATTTTTTAAGACCCTTAAAGAATAAAGTGCATCTGAATAAATAAATCTGACATGGACCCTATGTAGTGAGCGTGGTCAGTGAACAGGAAGCCAGATCTGAAATATAAAAACAAATCTACCCCCCAAAAATAAATAAATAAACAAATGCACTGTATATTTTCTTGGGTTTTCATATGATGCTGCAAATTTCCAACAATGTACTTCGTATCCATCTATCTATCTACACAGAATATCCACTGCTAACAGACTCATTTAAATTGACACGCTTTAAACTAGAATGTTTTATTTTATTATTATTATTTCTTCCCCCCGGGAGACGGTGGCTGGTCTGAATGCTGATTCGAAACGAGAGCGTGAGCCGTTCCGACCTGAAAGGTGTAATGTACAGTATATTCTGTACCACTTCACACTTTCAGGTCGCAGGATCCACTGTTTCCTCGGGCCAATCGGAAGGTGCCATGCAAATCAGTGTGGTGAAATGCATCATGGTCCGTGATCACACCGCAGTGAGTTAGGTGAGCAGTGGAGAGTGGGAGCGTGAAAACCGAGCGGCGTGTAGCGGCGAACACACACACACACTTACTTCACACTTTCACAGATAGAGAGACTAAGGTTTTTTTTTTTTTCTTCACACTCTCACTACGATCAATAGATGTACAGCCTGATTATGGATTACAGCATGTCTCTCTCTCTCTCTCATCATGTCTGAAGCACCACTAAGGAACCAAGATACATGGATTACACTGACATCTCTATCTATCCGACGTTACTCACTCGGTACTGTCAGTAAAACACACACACACAGTATGTTTATACATCTAATATCCATTTCCTCTTCGCACTACGCACTGCCTCGTACCCACAACGTCGAATCAGTCCTCCACTGTCCTCTTTAAGAATTATTCCTGCGATTTATTTCTTCAAAACCCCCCCAAAACACCCAAGAACAGAAATAAAGAACACCTGTACGAAAACTTCCAACGTTCTTTCTGCCACGGTCTAGAACGACGTACATAAAGATCCGGCTACATAAAAAAAACTCTTCCGAATAAACGTGACTACACCGCCACAACAACTACCGACCGGTGCGAAGTGGTTACGTTTCGTAACGATGCTTCACGCGGCGAACTTTGAACGGTCAAGAGACGCGTTTTTCAATTGATGGGAGCAAAAATAAACCTGTGTCTACATCCGGTCGTGTTTAATTGTTCTGCTTTTAGCAAAGACCGGCCTGAACAATCTGTTAGAACTCGAATATCCCTGTAGCTAGGCTCTGAGCCAATGAGCTTTCTCCTTTTTACCTAAACGTATGTGATTGGCTAATCTGAAAAAAATGGTATGAGAATCTGAAGAAAAAAAATTCACACTTATTTTCTTTCCCCTAATTGAATAAACAGTTTTTGTCATAAAACACTGTATTACGAGGCCGAATTGTCAGCGTGGAGCACAGAAGCAGTGATGACTTCTGGAAGTTTCTATGATAACAATATTGTTTTAATTGGACATGCACCTGAACATAGTATTGTATATCTGATTATGAGTACACTATACATTCAGTATTATTTCACTGTGAGTGTGTGTGTGAGATGACCTCGAGCGACATCTATAAAGACATACAGTGCAGCTTGTTCTCGGTCCCCTAACCAGACTCTGACAATAACCATTCCTTCGTTACTACAAAATCAGGGCACAGGGCCAAATCTACCCATAATGCCGGTGGGTACCGCCGTGCTCGGGGCATTTCATGACCCTGCGTTTTAAACCCCGGGGTCAGGCGGAGTGGGGCAGGTGGCCAGGGTTGTCAATCAAAGCAGTGTTTCTGCGCACAGCACAGTGGGGGACCAATTACGGCCCAGCAGGGGCGCGGCACGGCAACCGCACGGCAACCGTATGCTCCAATCACGAGGCGGACGAGTGAGTGACAGGGAACGAGAGCGTGTGTGCGTGTCGGTCGCATGGGAGTTGGCGAACACGAGACGCATACACTTTTTGCGCATGCTGAGCTAATGATTAACGATTAATACATAGATCAGAACAAAGAAGTCGGAGAGTTTATCGTATATTTGGGTAGGAACGAGGTTACGAGGAACGGCTACTAGCCATGTCCGAGGTATAACGATATTGGTGGTGGTGATGGCGTAACATGACACGAGGAAAAGGGGTTGTCCAAGATGGCCACCTTCATAAACGTTCCAGATTTCACGGTGAAGTTTTGTCCAATGTGAACCAGCTTTGATGCTAACGCTAATAACGTTTTGGCTGTAAAAAGATACCTCGTCTCTTATATACGACTGTCAGATATTTCACGTTGATGCAAACGCATTTACGTGCGATAAAATAAAAACATACATATTTTTAAATCACAAAATAACCCCAAACGCTGATAAGACCCGGGCCGTGTACCGCTCTCTCAGAACCGCAGCGAGAGAACCGTTTTAATAAAAAACCGCTGGCTTGCGAATTCAATTTCATTTTGATGAAAATTCTCCGGTGGGAGCGTTCTCCTATCAGGGCTGAGGGGGCAGATCGAATTTTCATGATTGTTATTATTGTTATTATACAGCGGGAGATAAACAGCAGCGTTAATCTGCTACGTTTCCTTTCCCTTATCACGGCGGCTGGAGAAAAGCGAGCGCGCCTTTCTTTCTCCTGAACCCATCCGCACTGTAATTAGTCTTCATTCATATTCCCTCACAAACACACACACACGGGGGTGAAGGTTGTGTTCACCAAATTAAAAATTTGTCATTAAGTGGAATTTACCATAATGCCATTTTATCTTCCAGCGGTTGGGTGAGGAAGGGGGTGAAGCAAGCAAGCGTGTGTGTGTGTGTGTTTGTGTGTTTAAGGCAGGGGGGCAGCCGGGGGTTCTGCAAATTGAAAAACCAGAATAATCCTGCCCTCTCTATTGCCCTCATCGACACACACACACCCCGAATCCACAGCCATTGGGGTAATTAAATAATAGCGCTTTAAGATTTTAATTTGTCCTTTTTCCCCCTCTCGCTAACGTAGTCGCCGTCGGCAAGGCTCTCCCTTAGAACACATTATTACGGGATGCATATGAAACAGGTGGGAGGGGGTGGAAGAAGGGAAAGAATTTTTTAAAATAAAAATCCCACACACACACACACACACTAGATCAGCAAATATGAAGCTTGAATAATTAAGGAACTGTGTCTCTCTCTCTCTTAATAAGCAAAGACAATAGGGGTTAATCCTAGAGGCCTAAAAAGACATATTTGACATGGGGGAGGGGTCGCGGGCTGGGGGGGTTCATCCTCTGATTATTTAAACTCTTCCTTTAGAGTCACAGTGCACAACCGCATCCAGATACAAACATGAATCAGGCAATCAGGTTTGAACATGCATTTGAAATGTTAGCACTGGTCACAAAACCTGAGGAGAGAACCTTGAGAGAATGTTGCATGTCCATCTAACTAGCTTCTCGTTTCCTACATAACCTTACAGGAATTGCCCAATGGGGAACACTACTTGCAAAGAAGTGCTTGGGCCCTGATGAGGGGGTTTTATTTAAGGTTTCATTCACGACTCCAGATCGTACGCGCTCTTAATCTGAGTTCTTACAACGTGCCTCTTGATACGTGATCGTGGAAGCATGAAAGATACCTCCGCCACAGGGCCTGAAGCGCAGGGGCCACACCTCCGCCACAGGGCCTGAAGCGCAAGGGCCACACCTCCGCCACAGGACCTGAAGCGCAGGGGCCACACCTCCGCCACAGGGCCTGAAGCGCAGGGGCCACACCTCCGCCACAGGGCCTGAAGCGCAGGAGCCACACCTCCACCACAGGGCCTGAAGCGCAGGAGCCACACCTCCTTCACTGGGATTGACAGCACACAGGCCACACCTCCTTCACTGGGATTGACAGCACACAGGCCACACCTCCTTCACTGGGATTGGCAGCAGAAAGGCCACGCCTTCTTCACTGGGATTGACAGCACAGAGGCCACACCTTCACTGGGATTGACTGCACAGAGGCCACACCTCTCTTTGTTGAATTATTATGACTGGTTTATGGATGTTTATTCACCTATTACTGTTTGTATCAATCAAGAGTACAAATGATTTTTTCAGTGTGAGAAGGGGGCGGGGCTAGAATTCTCCGAAGCCCTCACAAAAGTCGTTCTTTTGTTGGTCATGAAATACGTTGATAGGAAATGTAAATAAACCTCTTGCAAGTGTGTGAGGAAATCACGAAAACGCAATTGAGCACACAGAACATGGAGCCAGTGCTAAATAATAAACACCTTATTCAATATTAATGCGAATAAATCCTTTGGAAAAATCTGTTCCTTTGTGAACTGAATCTAGCATTCATTCATTAGTTTTTTTAAAAAAATAATTATTTATTTATTTGTGGCCCGGATATCAGGAACACATCCTATTTTCTGCAGCAATCTGGAACGCAGAAATACATGGAAAGGTTGCTTCACGTCCCGCGATTGGGAATGATACAAGGTTGAATCGTGTTTCCACTGAAATTAAACTAGTTGTTGATGAACTAGATGAACCAGAATGACGGCGGAAGGGGGGACCCGATGCACCAGCGTTCAGAAGCAACGAGCCTTCCATCATGAGCCTTCAGGTCAAATGTAGTCATTGAATCAGACTTCTGATGTCCACTTACAGCTTCATCTCATCTGGAACAGTCATCTTCAAAACACACAGCTAAACACAAGTCCCGTACTCTTTATTTTAGCCATGTATTTGGAACAGTTCTGGACTAGATATAGAGGGTAGCACCCTTGCTTCTTCTTAACAAAAATCTGTATAGACGAGTGAGATTTCCTTAATGCACCTGAACGCAGTTCTACATTCAGTTTGAATGTAGTCACTTTTATTAGCACAAAAATAAATATATAATAGGTTAAATATGGCGAAGAATACCTGCGGTTCAGCTCCCCAAGGGATTACTTTTATTTTATGTTTTTCTTCTACCCACTCCAGTCCTCGGTGCATGACAGAGACAGAAGGAATGGGGGGGTGAAGGAAGAATATTTTGGTGAAAGGTAATGCTGAATAAATACGGTGAGATTTGCAGTGGGAAGGCGAGGGAAGCAGTCACGCTCCGCACCTCGTGAACATCCTCCATTTTCTCCTTCGGCTAGTCTGGCGAGCGTCTAAGCGGCCGCAGACCCAATTACTATTGATCACGGCGGCTGAGAAAAGAAACAAAACGTATAACGGGACGACCACTGTGGAGTCGAACGTGGCTCGACAGTTATTCCTAAGCAGGAAAAACGCTGTGCGTTAAAAATGCACAATAGGAAGGACGGGCTGCGTGTTAAAAGGCTTTCGCCATGCGTTTAAGTCATCCTCAAAACGTCGATGTTATTTTTCCTCAGTAAAAAGAAACTGAATTCATCCAGTTCACATCATATAATAGCATCGCCTTTTGTGAAGTCCGGCATGCCGCACGATAACGCCAGGGACTTTAAAGATAAGCCGCTGGCGAGAAAAGCGCTGACGGGAAAATGAGGCCACGAAATGAAAGAAATGGATTCACGACAGGCCTTGGCAGATACATCAGCACTATTTCAGCAGGTGTAATATACAGAGTGAGCTTCCGAAGCGAGTGTCGTACATTTAAGTCCGTTTAAGAGTCCGCAAAAGATTAATTTGGCTGGCATCCTGTACAAGCATAAAGCTAAACATATCACATTTTCATATTTTATCATCAGTTACAATATCACAATGTGAACATCTTTCATTCTTCTGGTGAACGGAATTATCCTCAATGGATAAAAAGGAAGCAGTGGTATAGACAAAATATGTCCAAATATTATTTATTTATTTATATATA
>JAFFST010050098.1:36485-55082 GCA_022414735.1 Noturus placidus | reverse complement strand
TATATATATATATTTTGTTTTCGTCCCAGGTTACCACAAGACTGGGTGAAAAATCACAAGTAAATTTGACCTTAAATAAGCAAATAAATTCAAACAAATCAAACAAACACTCTCCCAAGTAATATAAAGTCCTAACATGCCAGGCAACGTAGATATACCATATGTGAAGACAACTGTAATTCTGATACCTTGGCGTGTTTTTACGATATCAACAACTCTCAGGTTAAATACGCTCTTCATCAGCATGTGTGTGTATTTAAGTTTATACTTTATTTGCATAAACAAATAATAGATATACCTTCTTAAAATCTTTAAAGCGTTAGAATCTCAGTTAGTATTACTAACCAGAAAACTTGTAACATAAGTCAACTGTTATATTTCCAACTTACCTGTTAAAATTAATTTTTTTTTAAACAACAAGAAATGTCACATTTTTAGCACGATATTTATGTATTACATGGACCATTGCTCCAGAACATACATTTGATGGAGGACAGCGAGAGTGAAAATCGGGGGAAATAAGCTCAGCTCCTGCTCAGCATGAACCAGAATACGGAGTTACAAGATGGAACTGTCCTATGCGTTACAGTATGCACTCATTTCGGCATGTATGCAAAATATTTATTAGCAACACCAGCGTTTGTGTTTTTCTAGACAACAGTGTGTCCCCACAGGCGCGTACAAACATTACATTTTATCATGCTGATTAGTTACACTTGTCATTTGGTTTACAATATTACAAGAATATTTAGTAAAGAAAACCACTACTATGTTTACTTGTAGCGATTTTTATAGAGCAGACCTTAATTTATCCAAAATATCAAACCACCATTAGTAGCAACATTGTTCAAGTCACCAAAATTCACCAAAATCACTTTCAAGGCAGATGTACTTGTGAATGTTTAACTATTTTAAAGTAATGAAAACTGTGAAATATCATAACCGCATCGTATTATTGGTACATGCTTAGCACAGAACTGCCTTCTTGCGCAGGACAAAAAAAAAATAAATAAATAAATAATAAAAAAAGAGAATATTAGGTGAAAGATTTTGCTAATTTAAACCATCAACAAAGAATTTCAGGTGAAACTTTTGGCTGCTTTTAAACGATCAACATGGAATATTAGGTTAGTATTTACGCTAATTTAACCAGCAACAATAAATATTAGGCAAAATTTTCAGCTACGTGAAAAAGAATATTACATTAAGCGGGTTGTTTTTTTTTTTTAACCAATCAACAAAGAATATCAGTCGAAAACGTTTTGCTACGTGAAACCTTCAACAAGAATATTAGGAATGTTTTTAGCCAATTCAACTACCAGCAAAGAATATCAGGTGGAAATTTTAGCTAGGTGAAATCATCTGAAGGAATAGTAGGTGGAAAAAAAAGTTTGGATAATTTAAACCATCAACAAGAAAGACATCTAGAGCTGACAAAAAATGTTTGAAAGGATGTTTCTCCAAATAGGATTTTTTTATTTTAAGAAGATTCACTCCAAAGAGATCTAAGTATATGCCCAAATTTAGAAGAGATGGCTAAAATTTGCACTTTCCTATACAAGCAATATATCACAAGTTATATAACATTTGGATAAATCTGAAGGCAAAACAGTCCAATGAAGTTTCATTAAAGAATGAAGAAAAAAAAATTTGAGGACGCAACAGTCTTTCCAACTCAACTTTGATAATTATCGTGTTAGAATTGTAAAGCGAGAGTTCTCAAATTATTTTATCTCTGTGGACTTTTCTATTGACCAGTCAAATACATAATTTTTTTAACCCAATAATAAAATTAAACTTAAAAACATTGACAACTGTAACAATTTTTTTTCTTCAAAATGTATCCACAGATCCTCTTGCTGGATCTCATGTACCTCCTGGTGTCCGACACCTTTAAAAACATTGTAAACTGTGGTAAAAATGTTTACGCATTTATATTCATATAAAAAGATGCCATATTAGCACATGGCATCTTTTTATGCTCCACTATCACAGAAATAAATAAATAAAAAAATCACTCATGTGAAGAAAATTCCAGATAAAAGAAACATGAGCAATGAGACAATTGTATTTTTTTTTTTTTACGTGTACATTTTGGATATTGCACCTTCATGATTTTTGTCAATTTGATAGACAATAAGTTGTTTTTGTCCCCTTCGTTTTTATGTTCTCTCGTCTTCATGGCCTTTCTCTGTTCAATCACTCTCTCTCTATGCTTCACTACCTTCTTACAACAAGTAAAAGTTGTTTTCGAGGGTACCGAGTTCAGTCTAACAGTGTGCAAAACAATGAGGAGAGACTTGGGTCTTTCCTCTCACACACACACTTGTCTTACTATCCTTGTGAGGATGTTCCACCAACACACCCACAAACACACACTTGCCAAACTACATTTACCCAACTACATTTATGAGGACCTTTCTTTTGACAATTAAACCATAACCTAATGTTTACTTCAGTAGGAAAAAGTTTAGGATTTTTTAAGTTTTTAAATAAAAGCTGCAGTTTTATGAGATTTGTGGCTACCGGCCAAACATCCCCATAAATATCGGAATATCTGACAAGTTTGACCTTATGGGGACATTTAGTCTCTGCTAATATATAAAAACATGCTCAACCACCCACACACACTCAGACACACACAGGGTGAAGTTCCCCGAATATGTAAAAAAGAGGCCCTAATAATAGCAAGGTGCCGTTTTCTGGAAGGTCCCAGTGGGACTTAAAAAGCCTGAGAGATTACTAGCTGTGAAACACACACACACAGACACACAAACACACACACTCTGAGGTGGTAAAAAAGACCACCAGGACAGACCTATGTTAGGGCGTTATATGTGTGTGCTGTCTAAGCCACAAAGTATGGCTAGTTCAGGCAAAAAGATATACGATTTCAGACTTTTAAACCAGAAGTATTTAAAAAATCATAAGTAATCATATTCTAATCGTGAAATACCACCGGTCGGGGTGTGTTCTTCCTTTTTCTTTTTCGCCCTTGGACCACTGAACAGGGCTGCCATTCAGAGCTCCGTATTACCACCGAACCCTCCCTTTCATCCCCTGAATCTTATTGAAATGATATTAATATTTATCATTCCCAACCCCTTCAACACACACACACACCTTGGGCGAACTGTTAATAAAGGCCTTACTTCCTAAATCCACACCCCGAGACATCCTCACAAAGAAAAAAAAAAGAAAAACAAAAAGAAAAAAAAAGGCGAGGGAGCCAGTTAGAGAAAGTTGCCTGTGACGGGGAAAAAATTAATCACGTCTCGCGAGGGTGCCTCTTTCTTCCGTCACTGGGACAATAATTTGATTTGATATTAAATGACTGCTTGATTATAATGGATTTTATTCGTAATTGTAATTGACGTTTCGCCCCCATCTTGTTTTGGGGAAGTTCCCCCCCTCCTTTCTTTCCTTTGTCGAGCGTAAATGATGAGGGACAGTGCGAGGGGACGATAGAAAAATCCAGTCCTGCTCAGAGCGCTCGGCTAATAACGGTTTAATGAACTGATTTGCTAACCATGTTGCTTGGAAAAATGGTATAATAAAGATTTGCTCGTTATCTATATGTATTCATTTAGGATATTCAGGAATCCTAAATATTTCATCTTGTGAGAAATAAGGGGCCAAATTCTGTAAACACGACCTATATGACAGCACATGTAGGTGCTATTCATAGCTACAATATACAGTATACACTATACGTATAACCTTTTAACAATGGAAACATCCTGTAGTGCGTGGATACTGTAAATTTAATAAAAAATGTTTTTTAAAAAACGACCCACGGTTCCAATCAGGGCGAAAACAGGCTCTACACGACACACCAGGCGACCCGACGATCGGCGAAACTCTCATTTCCCCCTCCTGAGAGGAAAAAACAGAACTTTTCTTCTTCCTTTATTTGAATAAATTGAGTCGTTATCGCATTTAAATAATGAGTTCTTGCTTTACAAGGCAAACGAATTCACATTAGAAGAGAAAAAAGGGGGGGGGGGCCCACACACACACCAAAAAAGACATATTCTATATTGAACGAACGTTTACCCTGAAAACCAAATGAGCACCTGTGAAAAACAAACCCAGATGTTGCACTTGAGGTTATCGTGGGCATTTCCAAGAAAAAAAAAAGAACAGAAAAGAAAAAAAAACGGAAAATCTATGATAAATAATACAGTAGACAAAATGTGTTGAGATACTTCGTAGATAGAAGTAGTAATATTTACATTTTATTTAATATAATGTAAAAATGTTCTGTAGTTCCATTTGTTTGCATTTTTTTTAAACAATTTCTACAAAAAAAATTATATTTACATTACACAGGTGTGTTTTTCTTGGTTCGTATGATTAAGAAATTGAACTCGAATGCAAACTGGACAATAATGTGTGTAAAACCGTAAAAATGAAATAAATAAATAGATAGATAGATAGATAGATAGATAGATAGATAGATAGATAGATAGATAAATAAATAGGTCCAACAGTGAGTACACATGCTTGAAAAGAAATACAATCGGATATGCTTAATTCAGCCAAAACACAACAACCAAATAAATAAATAAATAAATAAAATCCCCGTCAAATCTTGAGATCTCCCTGAAACTGCGGCGACAGAGCCGGAATGGCTTCCTCGGCTAATCGAACCTGGCGTGTGACCATTCAGTATGAAATTGGGATGGAAGCTTGCCATCAACCTCCCCAAACTAAACCCACCAAAACCGAACCCCCCCACACCCCCCATTGCCCCGGCCGTCTAAAGCCCCTAAAATACTGCGTAACATGATTAAGGCTACCTGCTGTCCCATGCGAACGCCCACCCAAAAAGCCAAGCTCCGAAGGCAAGGGTGCAAGCCGAGTCTCAAAATGGGTCTCAAGTGCACGCTTGTAACGGGAATTAAAGAGAAACTCGAATTGGGTGCTTTTGAAAAAAGTCGGATAAAAGGTCATGTGGAAAAAAATTTATTTTTTTTTTAAACAAGGATCACAACTAATTTCAAGTAAATTTTAGTGTTGTTTAGTTTAAGACTTTTAAAAGGCACAAATGTTTTTGTTTTATTCATAACTCGATCACAACACAATTTTTTTTATTCAATTATAACAAACAGGTCAAATTCTGGTCGTATGAACGGTTTCCCAATTGTCGAAACAAATTACTAAACTGAATCAAAATAATAAATAATAATACATTTGTTACTGTGACGGCATCAACGCTGACCCGTTACCCTTTACCAGCTAATCCAGTTCTAGCCCGATTAACTTGAACGCCATTTGAAAACAACGTGAAAACAAAAATGTATTTGGGGAAAAAAACAAAACCCAACAAAACTCACGAACATGTAAATTGCGAACATGAACGGAGAAATTTTTCTGATCAGTGTGAAAAAAAAACTTTGGGGGGAAAAATTACTTACGTAAAGCAATTTTTATCAGTATAAAAGAATATGTCGAAAATCTGGATATTGAACAAACAGCTCTCACACTTAAGTGATTTTGCGCTCGGTGTGTGTGTGTGCGTGTGTGTGTCTGTTCAAACACACAGAGTGGAGAAATGGGTGTGGTGTTTCAGCTGAAGTGGCACTGCTGTGCTCAGATAAGGGCCGATGCCTATCCCTGCCCCACACACACACACACAGTGCCTGTGCTACAGTACCTCACTCACACAGGCACACACACCTCCTCAGATTAGCATAAGTATACACACACACACAAACACACACACACAGTAAAGCTCATCTTCGTGAGTGTGTGGAGTGTCGGCACGTCCTTCCTCAACCTCTTATAACCAGAGCGTCCTCACACACACCTTCAAAAGGTTACACACTTTACACACAACACAGTGCTCAGATGAGAGACTCGGCTTGCAGGATAACTCGCGCTCACATACACACATATGGATCCGCAACACACACATGCAAATACACGCACCTTCCTACTTCCATCATGTACTAATAAATAAAAGGGAGAAGTCTCAAGCAGCAGGCGGAATGAAAAAAGAGCAAAAGTGTTGGTCCCCTTTCCTTTGTGAAAAAAACTCTTGATTAAGATGGCGGATTCAACGGACCCCCCCCCAAATATTGCTATATAGGTTCTGATGCTTCGTTGAAATGAGAAATGTAATGTATATTAAGACCATCTACAATAAAAAGTGACGAAAGTAGCGTATTTTAAACATAACTAATAGCTAAAATGTTGATCGCTGAAATTTGAAGGGTGTTAGATGCCTCTCGATCTGACGGACCGGAAGTGTGAGCGGAATTCCGACAAGTTGAACTAGCCAGGGCTAGCAAAAGTTTTTCGAAAATCAACGAAAAACTGCGTATTTGTTGGAACACAGGACCAGCTTCCTCAACTGAAATTTAGCCAGTTATTTTATTTAGCTGAATTTCATTGGACTTTTCCCCAAGTTGTATCAACTAACATTCAACTTAAGCTAAATTCAGCTGTCAATCTTTGCTAGCTAAATTTAGCTTCAAATGTAACAAAAAATTTAAAAAGTAGCTACTATGTTTTTATTTTTCGTTAATTAATTGTTCATTTTTTCTAGTATACAACTTCACCTTATTTTTTTTATAATAGGGCTACATTTTAGTTACATCGGTTTGTGCTAGCTACATTTAGGTTAGCGCCATAACAACAACAACAAAATAAATAAATAAATAAATAAAACACAGCTAAACGTTGCTGAAAGTACTATGGACTACTCTGCATTTTTATTTTTTTCCTCCACTATTTTATTTACGTTAGTTAGCTAACTCATGCTACAGTTCTCTCCATGACGAACTATGGATTCTTTTTTAACTTACCTAGGTTAGCATGTGGGAAGTGTATGCTACCTTACTGCATGCTACGTTGCACCAGTTACATTAACATAGAAGAGAATTTATTTTAATTAAACAAAGCATAGTGGGTATAAAATATTTTTAATCCGTTAACAGAAAATCGCTGACTAAACATGGTTGTTTAATGCACTTTGCTATACTGTACTAACGTGCATGACCTCTACGATAGCCGGTAGAGGTGTACAATTTTCAGATACTGTTTAGCAGTTTGCCGTTTTCCAGCAGCTGGTTGTCATGTTAACCAAAAAACAGCCTTGTCGTGGCTGTGAAAACTTGGTGAACAGTATGCAATTTACGTCGTGTACAATTTGAGTTAACATTACCAGTAAACGTTAAGAAGAAAAAAAAACCCCCAAAAATTCTTACCTTTATTCCAGTGTCAGAACTTTTCTTCACACACACATATACACACACACACACTGGCCTCAGGAGCTCTCAAGCCTGAGTGCCCCAAAGCTCCGAACAAAGTTTGGTGATCAAGGGGCGACAGCAAGGGGGATGAAAAAAAAAAGGGTGGGAAATAGAGAAGGATTGAAGGAGAAAAAAATCCTCAAAAAATGAGGTTAAACTATGAAGCGCAGCCTAATTTCTTTTTTTTTTCCCCTTGGTATTTCATACATGTCCCTTAACCAAAAGTTCTACTGAGAACATAAAAGTTGTAACATAACGTGCTATAATTTTTTTTTTTTTAAATATGGATGCCAAGAATAAGTTAATGACAAATGCACAATTTAAGCAGGTAAGTTACAAATATCAAAATTTACCTGAGATAATTTGGTTAACGACTAAAAATATGACTACAACTATGGGTAAAAAGATGCTATAATGACACTCGCACCGTAATGCTATTGAATACTTGATTCTGATTGGTGAAAAAGGTGCTGATTAGTTTTTTTTAGCATCACGCTCGTTTTGATGTGATCGTTTTTAAAGTAGCAGCGAACAAAAGGACTGATGGAAGTATGGAAGGAAGGAGTCTCCAGTGTCAGTCAAAGGTAAAGCTGGAACTTTTCCGACGCTAGAAAGTCTGCAGGCGATGGAACGTCAGTTTGTAGCGGCTACAACGAAGAAAAGCAATAATGTTGTACTATGACTGTCCATCAAATGCTAATGTCCATCAAATGCTAAGTAAAAATTGTTATCATTGACAAATCGTTGTGCTTCGAGAAGAAGAAAATCATCAGGATGTAATGTTAAAAACTACATTCGTCCTTGGTTATATTTCTACAATGATATTTAGAACAACTAACCAAAACATCGAAGTTTCACCGCAAGGCCTGGACCGTTAACATAGAATCCTCCGGAACACAACGAACACTAAAGTGCTTTTGAGCATAACAATAGACTGAGCCCTCGTTTCCATGAAAATGAAAATGTGTACTAATCACATTGTCTTATGTTTTATCAGTACCAGCTGCAGCCGACACGCGCCACACAAGCCACCACGGGACAACTGGATTTGTGTCTGCGCATCTGTGTTCAGCTTTCGGCAGCCAAATGAAATTAGTCACCGCTGTCCAGAACTCTTTGCTTGTTTGTCAGATATTGGAACACCATACTTGCGCACTCACACACACACACACGCGCGCGCTCAGATGTCTGATTTAAATTGTATGCCTGGATAACAACGTAAATTTTTTTAAGTTTTTTTTTTTAATCAGGAGCCGTAACCATTTCAATTATTCATATGCCATCACCAAAATCATAACTATGAACGCCAACACACACCCCTTTCCTACAACGTTCTCTTGGTTCTGCTCTGCATTTTGGACAATGAACTGATTACAGGGTTCACACACAGCATATTTTCCAGACAATAATTCACCATAAATTCTGTCTGTTTAAAAAAAATTTTTACTTTATGTAATATATACATCTGCAATTCAGAGACCCCAATTAATGTTTTAGCTTTTATCCTGTTAGCGTAAGTCGTTATTTGCCATTATATAGTTGCTTTTATTAGTCTGATAATGCTAATCTCTGCTACCGCTAGTACTATGACATTTTCAAAGTCATATTTCTAATTGCACGGAACCTCCTCACACTTGTTTGAGAAGTATCTCTCTCTCATATATATATGAGAGATCTCTCTCTCTCTCTATATATATATATATATATATATACACCCTTATTTTATGTAGTTTAACAGCAAATCCTTCTGTACACATTTCTTGTCTGTTAGCATAGCTCTTATATTAGCACATGTTATAGCTGCAGATCTCTCAGATGTCTACTTTCAAAGCAATGCTCACAAGAATGCATTATACAAGCACTTCATGTTACACTATGTAGTACAATCCGCTTGAAATATTACAATTAGAAGTAGGCTAAAGCTAAAGAACATGTACATGTCTTTACTGTATAAGTCGCAGCACCTGATAACTTTTTCCAGTAGCTTGCTGGTTGGGCTACGATGTTGCGTTTCAGTTAATGGTTAATGCTAAGTGGATTCGCATAATTTTTGCCTCAAAGAGTTTTATTCTTAGCAATTTGAGGTAACACATCTGAGGTAAATATTGATGTTCACAACACTTTCGACCGGTTTCCACAGTCACTGTGGCTTTTCCATCATCTATACTTAGCTAACTAAATCATTATCTTTAGCTCAAATTGTGAATGTGGAATTTCAGTTTGCGTTTAATGCTAAGTGAGTTCACAGTATAATTTTTTGCCTCAAAGAGATTTTTCTAAGCAATTTACCAACACATCTGAGGTAAATGTTCATACTCCTGATAATTATATCTTGTTTCCACTGTCACTCTGTCCTTAAAAAAGGACTTAAAATGTATATGTTGGCTAGCTAAACTGTTTTTTGTAGTAACACAGAGTCTGGTGTTCGCAATTTAGTAACACATCTGAGGTAAATATTGATGTTCCCAACAGTTCTGACTGGTTTCCACAGTCACTATGGCTTTCAATCATCTGTATAAAATACGTAGCTAACTAAATCATTATGTTTAGCTCATAGGTTGTGACAATGTTGAATTTCAGTTAGCGGTTAATGGGTTCACAGTATAAGTTTTGCCTCGGTGAGTTTTTTCTTAGCAATTTATCAACACATCTGAGGTAAATGTTCATATTCCTGATCTTTATATCTTGTTTCCACCGTCACTTTGTCGTTTTAAACACTTAACATGTATACGCAAGCTATCCAAACTGTTAGCCTCATTTGTACAAACAGCAAGTCCTGTTCCTAGCAATTTACCAGCATTTACCAGCATATCCGAGGTAAACGTTGACGTTCCCAGCACTGTGGACTAGTTTCCGCAGTCACGGCAGGTTTGTATCATCTCTATAAAAGACTTAGCTAGCTAAATCATTATCTTTAGTCACTAGCTAGCGTATACTCCGAGTCCATATTACCAAGTTGCTTAGCAACAGCATTCTCACGAGTGTATCTGCTTCAGTGGCGAGCCTGAAAGTTTCATTTCAACACCTGAAAAGATGATGTTAAATTTTAATATTTGGAATGTAATATTTAGTAGTTTTTGTAAGAATAAATCGTTTAAAGGGGTTTAATGTTTATTAAAAACTGTATTTTATTTGAAACAGCTCAAGTGTCTGGTTCTTCATGCAAGTCAGCACCCAAAATCTCTCACACACACTACACACACACACACACATACTCACACCCCCCTATTGGTTGTGAGTCTCAAAGTCAAACTCCAGAGATCAGAGCACGAGAGGGGATAAAGAATGAAAGAACAGGAAAGGGAAGAGACGAAGAGCAAAGAAGGAGAAAGAAAGGGATCCCCTTGTACCCCCCTTGCAAGTCCTCCATCCCTCTGTGTGTGTGTGTGTGTGTGTGTTGGCCTGGACTGAGGCCCCATTCTCTACACATGAGAGTGCGAGGCTTGAGCGGCAGAGCAGAAACAGCAGTCCCACGAACCCACCATAGTCCGAGCCTTTCAAACGACAAGAGGGCGGGGGGGGCAGAAGGAGAGACAGAAGGAGAGAGAGAGAGACGGAGAGACAGGGAAAGCGAGAGATGAATAAGGATGATAAAGAAAAATAACAGGAGTGAGTAAAATGAGGAAGAAACGAGTGCGAGAGAGTGAAGGCGTATCTACAGAAGGATGAGAGAGATTGTAGAACAGAAGAGAAGGGAAAGAAAGAAAGAAAGAAAGAAAGAAAAGGGGAACAGTGAACGAGAAGGAATGTGTCTGACTATAAAATAGAAAAACGATTGCAAAATCAATCCGCAGATAAAATTAAATCCAAATCATTACAAGGGTTTCCAGTCGTTGATTTAATACTTGATGCACTTCCAGTAGTGCAATCCGATATATGTTGTTGTTTTTACCTTACATTTGCTTACATTAATGCCAAACATCTGAGTCATTCCCACTGGGAAGTGGATCTCGGGAGATGACGTACTGAAATGATACACACGAGTTGATTAGTTATAGATAATAAAGACAGTGATCCGATTAAAAACGTTTGAATTCGGTAGATATGGAAGCTAGTGCTGATCCCATCCAACGATGTGTGAAATAAAATGAGACTGTCGGGTTCGCATGTTAGATTATCTCGTTGTAAAGTCAGGTTAACCTTGAGTAGCTTATTAAATTTTGCAAAATTGCTTTATTTAGCCCAATAATTAAGTTGAATAGGGACCAGCACTGGTTTATTAAACATCGCTGACTAATTGTACCACACTTCAATCCTCATTGGAAGAAAGTACGTGAAGATGATCCCTGCTCTAGCTGTATGCAATTATGTTTAAAAAACATGGCAGCTAACTGCAAAGCTATTAGGAATGTGGGTACCAGGTGGTTGGGGTTATATGTTTGCTTGTTTTTTTTGTCTGTCAGTCCATATGCCAATGCATTATAATAGTTTACAGTATAATGTTAGTTGTAATGAGTCTTTTTGTAGCAATTCACCAACACGTCTGAGATAAAACTATTATTTTACAGTCATTTCACCATTACAAAAGACTTAATGCGCTAGCTAGCTAAACTGTTAGCCTCGATTTTAACAGTGAGGAGTCTCACTTTTTTTTTAAGTCATTTACCAGCACATCTGAGGTAAATTTACCTGATGTAAATGTTTATATTTCCAACAGGTTTTTTTTTTTTGTTTCCACAGTCACTATGCCGTCATAATAATAGTCAGAATAGCACTTAGATAGCGAAATGGAAATCTTTACTCATTATTTAGAGTCCATACTGGCTACTTATTAATCAGGACCACTGAAATACAATCCAAAAGACATTGGAAATAAGGAATATGTGAGGAAAATATAGAAGCAGACTGATAGAGAGAGGTCAAGGGAAAAGAAAGAGTGAATGAGATAGAAAGAAAAAAATAGAAACACTGGAGGAAAATTTAAAAAGCAAAACAAAATAAAGTGCAAAGGAAAAAAATGGAGAGAGAGAGAGAGAGAAATTTGCAACCATGTTTTTATTCATCTGTGATTAAAGTCTGGCTCTCTGACATGAGAGTGGTTTTGTTTCCTCCAGCACACACAGGAAGATTCCCCTCATTGCCTCTTTCACGTGTAAACACGCGCATGTAAATTGGCTCGACACAACACGCAGACAGAAACATTCTCCTTCTGTAATATCTGCCGACATTTTACAAGCAGACGTGTCTTCTGGCACAGTGTTTCAGAGACAGGCGGTTTCGAAAAAACACATACACACGCTCACATCTTTCAGCTGGTGGTATTTAATAAACACACACACACTTACACACTCACCTGGTTGGTTCCTTTTGCAGACTGGAAAGATATTAAGCTGAATGTCTCGGTCTCCTTCCTCCTTTTCCTGACCCAGAACCATCCAGCTCTCCAATTCGTCCGAATCCGAGTCAGAATCCGGAGCCATCACGTACGGCAGAATCAACACCGGATCTGAACTCTGGTCTGAATCTGAACTCTGTTGCTCCAAATCTGAACTCTGGTCCGACTCCGAATCCAGGACGACCACCTCATCGTGGACGACTTCGTTTTTTTGACAAGGGTGCTGAGGCTGCGAAACAGGAGCCCCTCCATTCCCTTTTGACCTCTGACCTTTCCTGGCACACACGCTGTCATCCTCTTCTGTGTTGTCCGAAAGCGTGATGATGTCCGGGCCCGAGTCAATCAGAATGACTACATCTGGAGGAGCAGCAGGAGGTTGGACTCTCCGGTCAGCTTGAGGTTCCTGAGGTATCTCGTGACCGGAGCTGCCCTGGTTCTCCTCACAGTTCTCGGGACGGTTCTCCAGGTCATCGGTGCGGTAGTGGAGCTGAGAATAGAGGTGGAACTCGAGATCGCTGTTAGGCTCAGAGTCCTCGTCATCATCATCGTGTTTGCCCTCGCCGTACAGCTCGTCTTCATAGTCTTCCAGCCACTGGTTGTATGAGAACATCTCGAGTGACAGCTTTAATGAGGGGAAGGAATAAAATCGTTAATATTCACTCCTAACAACACAATATTGATAATGATTAAAAAAAAAAGCAGTTTAACAATTATTTATTTTATAATTGTTTGTGGGGGAGGGGACTACAGTCTGATTGGTCACATATTGACAGCTGTCAATCTTGAACCCATATCTTCACTCTTTACATGGATAGGTCACATGACCTTCACTCTACGTCATCCCTCAGTGTTTGGAGCAAGTATATTCTATAAACTTAGAAGAAGCCCGATAACCTCTCAGGACAGCGAAAAGAACACAAAAGCTCAATGATTTACAGATCATAAACCTAAACACAATGCCCGAGCACCCACAACAATCTCATATCACCAATAACCACCAGTTTACAGTTCCAGCACAGGTTCCCATCTCCGAGAAGATTCGTGAATGGGCCGATTAGTTATATCAGGTGGGTTGGGACAGGGGGTTCTCCAAGACCAGAGTTGAGAACATTCAGTAACTATAGTAACTGATGATCATTAATACAGCAGATATACTGTAATCTAGATACATCATTAAACCACAGCAGCCGATATGTTACTGGATGCAAAGAAGCTAGCCAAAATAATTCAAGGGAACGCTCTAGCTCTATGTGTACCAAGCCTAACTGCAGGCTGTGTCCTAAATATCTCATTAGGGCCTACATAGCGCACTACATTGAGCGTGGAACCCATGACCTCACACCCTATGTAGTGCAAGTGTCTTAAACGCAAGACGCGGTTTGAGATTCGACCTCTTAAAACAGCTCGAGCGGGTTTTGGTTAAAAGGCAGCCTTTAAAAAAAATAATTATTTTGCATATTATTTTTCAGAATAGTCTCGCTGACGGTAAAAAGACAAAAAAGAAAAAAAAAGTGATTAAAAATAGCTAATTTCCATGTATATACAGCTAGCAAGTTTATCCAGCACGCGGTGCACTCTGATTTCCACGTGTGCGCCTTGCGCGAGGAGCCGGATGTGTTTATAAACGAGTTAACACCTTGAATACGGTATCAAATAAAGCTTTCCGAGCGCAAAGACACACAACACACTGGCTTCGTTTTGAGAATTATAGTCTAACCTGCTTTCCAGCTTTGGAGCGAGACAACAGAGGAGACAGGAGAACTTCCGGTCTGTGAGAAAGGGGGGAAAATGGTTGGCCAACTGTTCACTATCGCGGAAATAGGTACGTCAAGCATAACTATCCCGGAGTTTGAAACAACATACACTTTCATTGGTTTCAATCTGGGTTTGTTTTGGGTTTTTTTGCAGCACATGTATATTCACTATTAATTATTAATTAACTATTTATTCATGAATGTTAGGTTTACTAATAAACTATTCTAATATTCACTATTATATTTATTTATTGCTTTAAAAAAAAAAACCTTCCACCAACATATGTCAATCCAGTTACTTACACTGTCCTGAAAGTTTCAAAACATTCAGTATGAAATTTTGATTTTCTACTTATTTATCCATATTTCTATACAACTGAGCTTTAAGAATTGAATTCAACTGCACACTCAATTAGGCCCGTGACCCGATTACGGATAAGCAGTTAAGGATGGATGGATGGACTCAATTAGGCTTCAAACTATAACTAAATACACAGCGTCACAACCACTATAAAGCCACTGCAGAGGCCTATGGGGGTTCATGAATGCCATTTAAAGAACCTCAAGCCCATACGCCTGCAGCCAAAGGATGGCAGTATTTAATTCATTAGGTCTACTTTGTTAATATATGAGGGTGTCAAGAGAAAATGTTAAAAGTGTATAATTGAGAGTGTACAAAAGCTGTTCCGAGGTTAAAAAGATGACTTTACAAAGCATCGAAGGCCAAGGGTGTGCCTAGAAGATATTTTGATCGTATCTGACAACATACAATGCAAAAAAACAACAAAGGTGTTTTTTTGTAAAAAAAAAAAATAATAATAATAATTAATACTTCATGCAGATATAAGAAACCATATAGGGTTGTATGTATATTCACCAAATAACGTAAATTTTAGGAATTGCAGAGCTATGAAGACAATACAGTAGGCCTAATGATATTATGTGGACATTAATATTGTACAAATTCAATGAAGTGAAGTGGTTCTCACCCCTTGTGTGTGCTCTTGCCCCTGTTCTTTACCACCCCGTGTCTGAAAACCTTGACATGCCTCTGTTAAAGCTTCATTGTAGGATCAGAGGAAAAAGAAAGGCCTAGAAAAACCATATCGGCGATAAATAGGCCAGTTTCGGAAGATTTACTTCTAAATAGACTCTTGCGTAATATACTATCTTCCAAATGAAATGTTAGATATTATAAATACTACAAAAGTCTATACAAATTCTAGGATGTAAGCCTAAACCCTTTGAAAATATGCATTTTGATTCATTTCCAGTCACAGTTTCAGTATGTTAGTAAAATTCGAAAGTTAATGGAACAAGGATCGTAACAGTCCTTGAAAAGAGCTGTGTGTGTGATTCTTAAACAATTCTTGTATATCAATAAATATATCAGATACCGAACACAAGGCAGGAGATGAAACAGTCGTGGTTTGAATGCCATCTGATTCTTGGTGCATGAAAAGGCCATCAAACCGGCGCATCATTTCCATTTCCAAAGGTTACATTTCCTCAGAAAATGGGAAAAACCAAAGACCTAACTTCCCTCACTTCATCTTTTTTTTTTAACATCTAGTGGATGGCAGATTTAAGGTTTTTTTAAATTGTCTAAAATATCTGATATAAATTCAAACACCCACCATTGAATATTTAGAAGATCAGGCTCTCCTATTATTCTTCTTAAGATGTCCCACTCCATCAGGATGCTTCGGCGTAGTTTTTTTATTTGGTAAAGGAAGTCAAAATGGCCACCCCCTTGCCCTCCATGCGCACCTCATCCTCACCTCAGGAACATTCAGCTCCTTCTTCAACTAGACTGGAAATCCGTGTATGGAAAAAGATACCAAAAGAAGTGTTGAACATGGTGTGATGGGCAGCGATATCAGGAGCATTTCTTTCCAACTTAATTCGTATTCAGGATATCTAACATAAATAAATACATCTTGCTTACTCAAAAGCAGCTCTTAAAATACAGGCTGAAAAAGTAACTAAACCAAGCAAGTGTGGGGTGGGGCTTGGAAAGCCACATTATGAATGCTATTATATATAAAATAAAATATTTACATATGCCCCCCCCCAAAAAAAAAAAAAACCATGAGGCTGTGATTGATACTTTTTCAAATATAAATGAAAGAACAAGAGAAAAAATTGATGAACCTTGTCAGTAATCAATTTGAGCCAGTCAGAGTTTTCAAACTACTATTAGAAAAGTGTTTTCTATATATATTATAAACAGTCTAGAGGTTCTGTCTATAGGATATAGACTCATCTGAACTCCATATTGCATGGCTGCATGGTTATTCCTCATTGAGTGGTTTCTTTTGCATTGAGGGGTATTGTTAGTGCAGTGTTTGGGTCTGTCATGGGCTGCGGAGGCCCGGTTTGACCCCTGCGTGTCACTACACGTCACATGGGGTTCGGGAACAAAAAGCCTTGTGGTGAAACCTCATGTCTTCTTTTGTTTGGCCTGGTGCTGGGCCAAATGTGTACACCCGGGTTTACAAGGCCAAGTCGGTCTCTGCGCTCTTCTCCACACACACATACACACACACACACACACACAAACACACACACACACACACACACACACACACACACACACACATAATAAAGTTTTATATATAATAGTTAGTGTATCAAATTGATTGTTCACATTCAAGATTCCAAAGGATACCTAATGATGTGAGTCTCTGACTTGTTATTAAGATGCTGGCCTATTATCATGAAAAGGCTGTGAAACAGAAAAATGGATAACTTTTTTTCTACAGCCTTTTTTGAAAATATCAGCCAAAAGAAAAGTAAGTAAATAGTTATATTATTACAAAAAAGTCAATCCTGGCACTACCACTGGTGTTAATTAATGTACTGTACATTATTATACCATGAATGATATTTAGCCTATATTCATGAACAATGCTACAATGTCTGTTTCTAAAGTAGTTGAATAATTTAGTCTAAGATGAAAGTAAAATACCAACAACAACAAAAAAGAAAAGAAAAAAAAAGAATTGAAAAAAAAAAAAGGATTGGAATTTGGACCTGAAAAGAAGGAGCATTTAGGTTATTCCTTTGGTGTAGGGGGGGAATATACTTAAATAAATAAAAATAAATTTTAATATATTCATCTGCTTTTAATTGTAATTTAAAAGATCACGACATAAATTAGGCTATAGTATTTATATCCGACTTTTGTATGAAATGAAAATGCCTCAGAGGTTTTGCAACTACAGGCCTGTATACTGTGATGTGTTTTAGACCTGATGCCAGGAACAACTTTTAAGTCGTGTTTCTTTTACAGAAGTGTCTAAAATATAATAAATAAATAAATAAATAAATAAATAAATAAAACTTTCTAACTTTTGAAGGAACTTATTCTTTTGTTTTGTTTGTTTTGGCCAGCATCCTGATGAAAACCCAAGCCAAGACGTGGGGAGAAAAAATATATAAACCCTCCACCACAGAAGCTTCATTAATGTTGTTGATATTTCCTCCTACTACTTTTTTTTATTTATTTATTTTTATTTGTTTACTTATTGTTTTTAATTGTCCGCCTTGGTTCCTGCGTCTCGGTCTAACGCGATTATTTCCGGTTCCGCCCGGGCAGCGCGCGCCTCGCACAGCCATTCAGCAGCGCTCCAGAAAATAATTAGAGTATTAATGAAATTAATGAAGAGATGGAAAGCGAGGACATTTTGTCAAATAACATTGGGATGCCACAATAAATAAATAAATAAAAACACAAACAATGGGGGGGGGGTGTAGGGTGACTCATGAGACTTTAGGCGAAACAGTGGAACTGCTCTGAATTGCTCAGATCATAATTTCTGTTTGGTGTCCCGAGTGTCTCTCTGCATCAGTTCCCTTCGATTTTGTGCGTAAATAAAAAAAATATTCCATTATTTCTAACTTCTATTTCTGACGTAAATAAATCCCTACTTGGTTGGATTTATATTGCATTTGAGTATAGACTACATGGCCTATCCATAGTTCACACAGGCCTACTGGAGCCTTGCATAGGCTACATTATGTACAGTGGTGTGAAAAAGTGCTTGCCCCCTTCCTCATTTCCTGTTCCTTTGCATGTTTGTCACACTTAAGTGTTTCGGAACATCAAACCAATTTAAACAATAGTCAAGGACAACACAAGTAAACACAAAATGCAATTTGTAAATGAAGGTGTTTATTATTAAAGGTGAAAAAAAATCCAAACCATCATGGCCCTGTGTGAAAAAGTGATTGCCCCCCTTGTTCT
>JAFFST010050098.1:10000-17956 GCA_022414735.1 Noturus placidus | reverse complement strand
GTTGTCCTTGACTATTGTTTAAATTGGTTTGATGTTCCGAAACACTTAAGTGTGACAAACATGCAAAGGAACAGGAAATGAGGAAGGGGGCAAACACTTTTTCACACCACTGTATTTCTTGGCTGCATTACAACAGTCCATCATTATCGTCTTATAACATCACACCCTGTTGCATTTTTACTTACACAATTTATTAGTGGCAAGTATTCTCAATTTCTTTCTACAACATTTTAGCCATCCGCTATCTCCTTTCAGCTGTTATTGATGAAGTAATTCAGTGAGTCAGTTGGTGAGTCAATCAGAAAGTCGGTAACTGAGATAGTCAATGAGCCAATGAGTTGGGCAGTGAGGCAGTTACTGAATCAGTCAGTGAGCCAGAGCAAATCGGTGTGTCAGTCAGTAAGTTAGTGTCAGTCAGTGAGTCAGTCAGTTACTGTGTCTCTGTCAGTAAGTAAGCCATCGAGTCAGTCAGTAAGTCAGTGTGTCAGTCAGTGAGTAAGTCTGAGAAAATCAGTAAGTTACAGTCAGTCTATGAGTCAGTCAGTGAGTAAATCAGTGAGTAAGTCAGTATGTTAGTGTCAGTCAGTGAGCAAGTCAGTGAGTAAGTCAGTAAGTTAGTGTCAGTCAATGAGTCAGTAAGTTCCTGTGTCAGTAAGTAAGTCCTTGAGTCAGTTTGTCAGTCAGAGAGTAAATCAGTCTGTCAGTTAGTCAGTCAGTGAATAAGTGAGTGAGGCAGTCAGGGAGTTTCAGTAAATGAGACAGTGATTCAATCATTGAGTAAGTAAGTCAGTAAGTGAGTGTGTCATCCACTGAGTCAGTCAATGAGTCAATCAGTGAGGTAACAGTAAGTCAATCAGTGAGTCAGATGCATCAGTCAGTCAATGCATCAGTAAGTGGGTCAGTCAGTGAGGCAGTCAATGTGATAATCAGCGAGTCAGATAGAGAGTCAGTTAGTGAGTTAGTCAGCGAGTCAGTCGTTGATTAAATTAGTAAGTAAAAATGCCACCTGGCAGTAAAACAAAAATAAAAAGATTCTTACAGTTCTCATTAGCTAACTGGTCTGATATTTAATAAAGATCAAAGATAGGATGTGATGTAAGATTTGTAAATGTAGCTTTTTGTACAATACAAAGAGAATCACCCTGGCCTGTTAGAATTCCTATAGATTTCCTATCTTCTGTACTGACAGAGGAACAAAGAGAAAAGGTGCATCCAGAGATAAAGAAAGGAGAGATAGGTAAAGAGACCTACAGAGAGAAAGAGAGAGCAAGAGAGAGAGAGAGAGTGAGTGAGAGAGAGAGAGAGAGTGAGAGAGAGAGAAAAGGTGAGAGAGAGGGATTGAGAGAGAGAGAAAGCAAGAGTGAGAGAGAGAGAGAAAGTGAGAGGGAGAGAGAGAGAGCGAGAGAGAGAGACTGAGAGAGTGTGAGAGAGAGAGTGAGAAAGTGAGAGAGAGAGTGAGAAAGTGTGTGAGAGAGAGAGAGCAAGAGAG
This sequence comes from Noturus placidus, assembly GCA_022414735.1. NCBI lineage: Eukaryota > Metazoa > Chordata > Actinopteri > Siluriformes > Ictaluridae > Noturus > Noturus placidus. The sequence continues at coordinate 16,467 of JAFFST010050098.1, read as the reverse complement.
AAAGAACGAGAAAGTGTTTGTGTGTGTGTGTGTGTGTGTGTGTGAGAGAGAGAGAGAGAGAGAGAGATGGATGGATGGTGACACATTACTGTCTGTGAATTGATGCGTTTTGTATTCGGGGCATTAGGGAAGCGAGTTTGGTTTTGATATAACCTGAAGCAGTGTGTTTAAGAACTATCACGCTTGTAGGCTGGATTAGCACACACAGCACACTCCCTGTGTGTATCTTTGTGTAATGTGTGTGTGTGTGTGTGTGTGTGTGTGTGTGTTTCAGGGAGGGGATTCTGCTCTGAAGCAATCAGTATGTTAATATGACAGAGTAACTGGATTAGCATGGCAATATTTAATGTGCGCACACACACACACACACACACACACACACACACACACACACATATACACTGAAGTAAATGTAACAAGGCACACACTGATAATATAATGTCTCCCATTCATGGTACGAGCTCCATGCTGCACCTAGACACTCAATCACACAGCGAGGTATAAACACTGCTGTTAAACATGGACATTTGTTACAGCTACCGTTGTAATGCGTGTGAAAATAATTCTCCAGAGATCTTTTCTGGTCACACCCCTAGATGTCATCCTCAATAAAGTACCCTTGAGGATCCTATTAAAGTTACAGTGTTGACCTACTGTATGAATGTAAGTAATATTCAGCTACTAGAAAAGTTTATCATAGGGGACTTTCAGACTAGCTAGTTACCTAGCTGTTTAGCTATTTAAGATGACATACATATGCTAATTATGACCCATTACAACAGTATTCATCTAGCTAGAGTGATTATTTATATCATGGCACTAGATAGCTGTGTATGTTAACTAATAGATAGATAGATAGATACTATGTACTTCTATGTCAGCTCCTTGTCGAAATGCTAACTAAGTTTCAAAGCAAACTTGCTAGTTTGGTAGGTTTTTACAGATAAAATAATCCTCAGGGAAATTTAATCTATGTATGTAAATGTAAAAATGTAGGAATGTAAAAATGCTTATTTGGAAAGTCGAATCTGGGTTCTGGGAAATACTTAATACTTAAGCTACAGGAAATACTTAATGTTACTTAATGTAACACGAACGCATTTTCTCTCACAAGTGGTATACTAAATACAGACATAGTTTCACACATGCACACCTGGCTTGTTTAGAAACTCACAGTGTTTCTCAGTTCGAGTAGGTCATGTGTAATTTTACTAGTTAGCCACTTGGGGCGTGGCTCATGACTGAGGGAAAGATGAGAATGTACAACTCCGACCTTCAGGTCAAAGACAAGTGCACACTCTGCAAAGGGACCAAACACCAGCACCGATGACGTCTAGGAAGGATACAGACCTCTCAGAGATCTGAGTGGAGATCAGACATGAGATGGGGTGACAAGCCTTATTTCAGGAGTGACAACCGAGTATAGTCATGCCCCTTGACCAGCATGCTTTTATCCAGTGAATCAAATCCTTAGTGGGGATATTAAGAGTTAAGGGGTCTTGTTCAGGGGCATTACAGAGACTCTCAACCTTAGGACTGACTGTCTCCGTCAATGATCTGCCGTATATATATATTTTAACGCAATACCACCAGAACACCACAACCCTTAGGTATTGGAACGAAACAGTTGTTTCTTGTGTCCTCTGTAGATTTGATTAAATTCTGAAATCTGTTACATTACTAGAATAAACTCGCAACCCTGATGCACACTGGTTTTCTTTTCAGGGCACGGAGGGGTGAACCAGCTTGGGGGGGTGTTTGTGAATGGGCGGCCGCTGCCCGACGTGGTGAGGCAGAGAATCGTAGAGCTGGCTCACCAAGGTGTACGGCCATGCGACATTTCTCGCCAGCTGCGTGTCAGCCACGGTTGCGTCAGCAAGATCCTGGGCAGGTAAGCCTTATTCATGACTTATTAAGCATTTACTAATGTCTAGTTAATGTGTAATTATAATTTTTTTTTATAATAATAACTGCAGCACCACAATTATACACAATATTTTTGACTAGGGATTAAAAAAAAAAAAATTATAAACCATGTTACAAGTAGGTAACATAATTGACCGTTATATATAAGTTGAGTGCTAGCAAGTTTGCTAACTCACAAAAGCGTTCTGATTTGTACTGACTGTGTACAATGTTTGATGTTTCATCGGCTAAACTATAATAAGGTCAGGACATTTGTACATAACATTTCCAGCTTATACACTACTAAGACTAGCGCTTTCTCTTCTTCATCTTGATGGATTAGCGCCTGCGTTATCGATCGCCGATGCTAAGCGGCGTGTTTAAAGCGGTCAAGTTTGCGCTTTGAGAAGCTACTTTTAAAGGCACTTTATAAAATAAAGACTTATTATTATTATTATTATAAGTTTAGCAACGAACGTTTTGCACGCCGAACTCAATGGTTTCTCAACAGAAGCCGTTTATTTTCAGGTGTTGTCTCGTTGACAAGAAGCTTGCATGACTGCACCATTAGTGCAAGGAAAAGGGCAAAATATTCCCAATGTTCCATTAGCACCTCTGGGAACCGCCCCACAGTAAAGGAACACCGTGTACCGTCGCAGCTGAGTCAGCAGTTCCTGCTTTTGTGTGACCGAGTTTGAAATAAAAAAATGTGGAAAAAAAAAACTTCCTTCATCCCGAATTGGAGCGGGTCAAAGCCTTTTTTTTCCTTCTCTTCCTCTCTGTCACAAAAAGAAAAGATTCATCACATTATACATTTGCATCCGAATGAAACGGGTGGCATACATCTGCCGAAAAGTGTGAAGGACAGAGAGAGAGCGAGAGAGAGAGAGAGAGAGAGAAAGACAGCATTTGAATAGATGAAGGTGTGGGATTAGTGCTAGGGCCTTTAGCAATATCAAAAAATGTGTTTGCCATTGTTCTCTCCCTCTCCGACCCCCCCAAAGCCCCCAGTCCAGCTCAGTCATGCGTTAACACTAGGCCCCGTGTGCGTGTGTTAATTTCCTCCCTGCTCTCTGGCTAACCGGCACACAACAAGAAAGCCCCTGCGTTTAATAGTGTGTGGACCGAGTGTAGCACGCTAAAATAAATAAGGTGGATGAATGTCCATACCTCATCTGATTAATAGCGGGATTTTCACAACCGCCTATTAAGCTTAGCTGTTTTTCTGTATGTACTGCAGGGAGAAAGGCTACAGGGACTCTTTGTCACGTGTTTCAGAGTTGTGTGTGTGTGTGTGTGTGTGTGTGTGTGAGCATAGTAATCCCTGTTTAGTTTGTATTACGGAAAATATATTTATTTAAACCTAAGCTATATATTTTAAAAACCGAATAAGTATCATTTTAGTGATATCCACGACCACCATCCAACAATGGTATTAGCTAGCTTGCTAATTATAATATAATTATGAAAACTTTAAAGAATAATTTTAGAGAATAACTGGAATGTTTGGAATGTTCCAAATAAAAGCAAGCTCATAGAAGCTCAAGCTCATTTGTTTGCAAAGCAGCGGGTTCACACCCCTCCCCTTTCCCATCGCTATGCCCACCAGCAGCTAAACACGAATATAAAGAGAGTCATGATACTCTACTCACAGAAACCCAACAGTGTCCTGAATAAAAGGACTTGCGGCAGTAAAATAATAAGTCTGTTATTACTGACTGAAAATATCATATAATTCGAGTACTGCGAGAAAGGGTTAGTGAGCTAAGATTAGCGTAAAAGCTAGTTAGCTAATGTTGAACAAAACCGGCATCTATAGCTAGCGTTAAGTGCATATGAGTGTGTATGTGTGTGAGAGAGATTTTGGAGTATGGTTAATTACTAAAACTCCAGCTCTTCTCTGATCAAGCAGAAAAACAGTTGAATCGCTAAAACAACGCAACGCATCACCGCGCCAGTATCATTACCGTCAAATCGCTGACAGGTTGAATTTTGATTGACAGGTACTACGAGACGGGCAGCATCAGGCCAGGCGTGATCGGAGGATCCAAACCAAAGGTTGCTACACCCAAAGTCGTCGACAAAATCGCTGATTACAAACGCCAAAACCCCACCATGTTTGCCTGGGAGATACGAGACCGACTACTGGCCGAGAGAGTGTGTGACAACGACAGCGTGCCCAGCGTCAGCTCAATCAACAGGTCTGTGTGTGTAACGGAAACAACGACACACCATTCACGTGAACTCCATGTATTAGCCACAAAGCAGACTGTTTATTTATAATTGATTGTGTTTTTTTTGTTGTTTTTTTTTTTATATGGTGTCATGTGTCAACCACTAAATACCATTAGCTTTCACTGGTCCCGATCTTACGCATGTACAATACATCAACCGGTTGGAACCTTTGGTACTTGGTACAGTATTCTGGCACCAAAAAAAGTTTTGTTGCTTTGTCCAGTTGGAAAAAAAAACCCCACAAAGACGACGAAGAAGGTATAGACAAAAAAGGCAGAAACAGAGGGGGATGAGACAGCGAGCCACACACATATTCATGAGTCCAGGTTCGACACCATGTGTACGATGACAGAGAATGGAAGAGAGAGAAAATGACAGAGAGAGAGAGAGAGAGAGAGAGAGGGAGGGGAAAAAAGGAAAAGGGGCTTGTGCTTTGCTTGAGCAATCATGCAGGAAGTGCGAGGCTGTGCTGCCTTGTCAGCCACTTCACACACACACACACACACACACACACACACACACACACACACACACACACACACACACACACACACACACACACACACACATGATGTCTGTTTCCTTTTTGTCTACTGTTTACCGCAGGATCATTCGCACTAAAGTCCAGCAGCAGCCTGGCCAATCAGGAAGCGTCTCTGCGCATAATTTAGGTAAGACCTATACACACACATTTTAAGCATGTTACAGCAGTTTTAAGCACCTCTATTCAGGTTGTACGAAGTTTTCCCCCTCCCCCACTAATTCAAAATAAATAAAGCATAAGGAAAAATAAACACAGGTAATATAGAAATGCACCGTTCTCTAAGATGAATACATACAATCCAGCTCGCTAAGTCTAGCTAGCTAGAGCAAATACAGTGTAGAAAACAAAACCATCACGTCCCCATCCGTGTATTTTTAATCGCCGGATCTGTGTTCGGTACGAGCCGGTTAGTGTTAAAATGCTACATGAAACACCAAGCTATAAATGTAAGTTTTGAGGTATAGTTGATCTGGATGACTCCCTCTCTGAGGAAATGAAAGAAAGAAACCCACACATCCTGTTAGTAGGAGTTTAATACGTCACAAAAAACTTTTTTCACATTTGCATTGTCACTCTCTGTCCTGATTGGCTGATCATCACGTGTTCTCTCACGAGTTCTCCAGGTCGGCATCAGGCCGAACAATCCCACTGAACTCGTGACGTTTGTCACCACGTAGCCGGATTTCTTCGTTTTGTGACTAAAGGTGGGGTGTGATGATGCTGCAAAAGCAAAAAACAACAAAAAATAAACATGATACACAGGCTATCAAGGGATCTTTAAGTTTAAGCAAAGTTGTGTTATCTGCTATACCAAGCTAGCTAGCAAAAATATTGTGCGCTGAAGTTTATAAGGATACAGAACTTTCTGGAATACAGAGAGTCAAAAAATGACCAAAACTGATCCTCTCAGGAGCGACTCCATTCGCCATGTGCTGTAATAAAAAGAAAGTTCCGGATCTACTTAAGCCTCTGTCAGTAATCTTCATAATCTCACATCACCGCTTAATCGAAATTAATTTTAACCCGCGAACCCCACCCCCCCTCCCCCGACTTCAGATTAACGATGATAAATCGTTCTCGTACTCAGACGGAAAATTGAAATTTCGGGATTTTGAATACCGAGCGCTCGCGTCGCATCTCCATGAAAGAAAACACAGTGAAAGAATGAGAAAAGCAGATAATTGAAATGATAAATCACGAGGAAAACGCAGGGATATGCATTCATTACGGTTTCCTCGTGGTTACCGAATGAGGGCGAGAACGGGGGTCTTTTATCTGTTCGCCTGTTTTCGAGCAATTTGTTTTCCGTCTCACGCGCTCTTTTTTCCCGCGGCTCCGCTCGGGAGTCCGGATTAGCGGCGTCTTCGCACCCTGTAGTGTCCCCACGGGGCCACCGTCCTGTCACTCAAGTCGAATGTCACCTGACAGGAAATGAGATAAGGCCAGGAGAGCGAGCACGGAGGGCTGACAGGAAGGAAAGGATTGAAAATAAGGCTTTTAGAGTTTTATCCGCCGGCCCTACACAAACTGACAGCTTGTTGTTGTTTGTTGTTTTTTTTCTGAAAAAGGCTTTAAAAAAACAAACCCACACACACAGGGTTGAGCAGGGCGAGAGCAAGAAACACAACAAGAAAAACAACAACTGATGTTGGTTCATCGCTAGCTATAAATGTTTAACGTCAAAATAAAGTTTTAGTGTCAAGCTAAAAATATGTCGTCTTAACACAATGAACTCATTTTGAGTAGCTTGATATGCAGGGTGTGTGTGTGTGTGTGTGTGTAT
>JAFFST010050098.1:0-5000 GCA_022414735.1 Noturus placidus | reverse complement strand
GTGTGTGTGTGTGTATGCGTAGCTGCTGAGTAGATCAGAGTCACTGCATACACACGCTACAGAGGTGATGTGTATTTAAAACATAATTGAGATGAACTATAATTCACTCCACACCTCTCCGTCTGGCTCTCCGTCTCCGTATCTGTCTGTCTCTCCATCCCTGTGTGTGTGTCTCAGTCTTTCTCTGGGTGTCGATTGCTCATGCCCTCTAAGGTCTCTAGAAAAAGGTGTTTTGGAGAAATGAATTGGCTCTATACGTGGGGGGGGGGGGGATTTCGTCTCTATTCTCCTCAGTTCGCCTGTGCCTCGTTGTCTGTAATCATTCGCAGCCCGTGGCTCTCTCAGCTCTTATAATTGTCTCCTCAGAAACTCTGCAATAACTTGTCTGTGTGTGTGTGTGTGTGTGGGTTTGGCTGTGTTTGTCCATCCACTAGCATTCATTTCACCTATTTCACAGCTTATCTTAACAGTTCAATGTTCTTTACTAAAAGAAATCAGGAAACGTTTTTAAGACTTCCGTCGATAAGCGCCTACAGAATTCACATTAAAGGAACACTAAAACGTGTTCAGATTTCTAGAAGATTCCATATAAATGCTCACTCTCGTGGTATTCATGGCCTCAAGTCGAGATCCCCCCACCTCCAAACAATGTCGATGCTTGCTTAGTGGTACATACTAAGTGTAAATACTGTGTCATTTCAGTCAATCGGAATGTTTTCGTAGTAATTTATCGACACATCTGAGGTAAATGTCGATATTTCGGACTGATCTGTGTCATTTTTTGCTGTCCTAATGTCTTTATGGTTTTGTTTTGCTTTCATTTTCGTTGGTGTCTTTACTACATTGTACATTTACATTTATTCATTTAGCAGATGCTTTTATCCAAAGCAACTTACAAATGAGAGCACACTCACACACCAATGGTAGCAGGTGCTAGTTTGCCATCGGGGGCAACATCGAGTTCAGTGTCTTTCCCAAGGACACTTTGCAATGGGATCACCCGGGCCGGGATTCGAACCACCAACCCTACGATTAGTGGATTAGTGGACAACCCGCTCTACCGACTGAGCCACAGCCGCCCGCATTGTACATACTGTATATATAAATGAATTAATAGATATATGCTAGCTAGTTAGCTAAATCACTTACCTCACTGATTAGCTAGCTTGTGCTTGGTGTCTACAGTTCTTAGTTGCCTAGCAACAGTTTTCTTACAAAGTTTAACCCAGTTGCCCAAAGTTAATGTACCCAACAGGTAGCCTCAGTCATCTGTCCTTGGCCCCCACCTCCACTTTCTGTTAAACAAACCCATTTCTTTTTCGACATCGGAATATATTGTCTTTATTTTACAAAGCACTTTCATTATATAGGATTCATGTCTCAAATTTCACTCTCTGTAGATCTTCAGGATTCTTCGTTGGCGAACGGCCACACTCACTCAGGCCGGGACTTCCTGCGCAAGCAGATGCGGGGGGAGCTCTTCACGCCACAGCAGCTCGAGGTACTGGACTACGTGTTCGATCCTGACATTTACCCCAACCATGACACCAACAAGTCCGCTCAGGTAAGAGCTGAGAGGGTGGGGCTACGCAGCCAAGAAAATGTGCACACGATGTCCCTCTTCCCAAAGCTCACTTGCCTGGCTGCCAGCGCTGCTTGACCCGTTTCTGACCTCACCGTTGACCTTATGCCCTTGTGGACCCTAACGTTGACCCTTGGCCTATGTGAGCTTATGCTGCTTCTGCCGCATTGCCTATATGTTTTGTGTGAAGTTAAATTCGGTTTGGGCACAGAGGATTAAGGGTTAAGTAGTGCACACTTCCCATTAGACTTTTACACACATTCAGTGGTACTTTACAGAGTTTCACACAATATATCATGCAAATGAAGTCAAAGATTAAATATAAATACGACGCTATAAATTGGTCATGAATAAATGTCATAACAGTTAATGTCTGACTAAGATCATAATAAACGTTTCTTTTTCGATAATTGCTAATTTAGGTTACAACAATAAGGAAGAAGATTGCCAACTAACTAAATAACTAAACAACAAAATATTTAAATAAATAAATGCTACTAACAGACGAGGATACAGTAATGCTACACTATGGCCCATCAATGTCTACACAAGGCTTTTGTTAAATTTTCTGTTTCTGTGCATTGTTATAACAGTGAGTTAGCATTAGCGATAGTGTATTACATATGAAGTCGCTGCTTTGTGAGGTAAATTTCTACAATGTTCGTGCGTACGTTAACTATCCAGTTTGCAATTGTTTTTGCGCTGCTAATTGGCTACTGTGCTGTTCGTAAATTGGCTTGGCTTATATGTGGCAATGATCTCACACACATACACAACTCGCTTGATGTCACAAGCAAGCAAGCAAGAGGTTGTTGCTATGACTTCTTTGAACACTGTACGATTTGATGCCTACGTGTATGCTCTGAAAAACACAAATACAAACACTTTCTTTAACATTTGTTCTTTCTGATTAGTCTCCTGTGTTTGCCTTGATGCTCATGTTTCCCAGTTGCTTAGCAATAGTGCTCTTACAAATGTAATTGTTAATTAAGGTTGTAATATTGTATATTAGAGATACCGGAGCTCATAGAGAATAAAACTGTTATTTTTATTTTTATTTACATATTAGCAAATAATTTTGTTTACGTTGTTGAAAAAAGTTACCATAAATTTGTTGTTGAAGTAGCTAATATTTAGTATTTACACCACTACTAAACGCAACCTGAACTTATAAGTGTTCTGACTAGTCTCCTGTGATAGATAACATCACAGTTTCTCTAATTTAAAATAAATAAATAAAGTAATGATTTGTAAATACATTATGTGAACACGTGAAGGCACATTTAAGCGCTTAAGGTCTTCAGAACCATGTTGTTAGGTAGCTAATAAACCAGGCTAATTATTTAGCTAGCTAAGTCCTTTATAGAGGCAATATGAAGGAACTGTAACTATGGAAACATGATAAAGCAGTTAGAAATATCAGCACACTCTGTACAACTAAAATTACACCCCAAGCACACTTAGTATAGACGGCCTCTGGGACACTCTGTCAATTTATTTAGCTTCTAACACAAGATTTATGTAAACAACACAAATAATTATTCACAAATCATAAATGTAAACAAATATTTATATGCTTTTTAATGGTGGTTTATTTTTACTCAAAAAAAAACCTGAGGTAAAATGTTAATAGTGTTGCATATTAGGGCTAATCAAAACTTGAGGTAAAATGTTGTTCATGTTTGTTACATATTATGATTATTGAAAACCTGAGGTAAAGTGTTTCAATTAGCAGTAACATATTATGATTATTGAATACCTGAGGTAAAAGATTGTTTAAATTAACAGATATATTTTGGGACTATTGAAACCCTGAGGTAAAATGCTGTTTAAATTAGCAGCATTATATATTAGGACTATTGAAACCCTGAGGTAAAACGTCATTTAAATTAGCAGCGTTATATATTTCGACTATTGAAAGCCTGAGGTAATATGTCATTTAAATTAGCAGCATTATATATTAGGACTATTGAAAGCCTGAGGTAAAATGTTGTTTAAACTAGCAGTGTTATATATTAGGACTATTGAAAGCCTGAGGTAAAATGCTGTTTAAATTAGCAGTGTTATATTAGGACTATTGAAACCCTGAGGTAAAATGTTGTTGAAATTATCAGCGTTATATATTAGGACTATTGAAACGCTGAGGTAAATTGTCGTTTAAATTAGCAGCGTTATAAATTAGGACTATTGAAAGCTTGAGGTAAAATGTTGTTTAAACTAGCAGCGTTATATATTTGGACTATTGAAAGCCTGAGGTAAAATGTTGTTTATACTAGCAGTGTTATATATTAGGACTTTTGAAACCCTGAGGTAAAATGTCGTTTAAATTAGCAATGTTATATATTAGGACTATTGAAACAGTGAGGTAAAATGTCGTTTAAATTAGCAGCGTTATATATTAGGACTATTGAAACCCTGAGGTAAAATGACGTTTAAATTAGCAGCGTTATATATTAGGACTATTGAAAGCCTGAGGTAAAATGTCGTTTAAATTAGCAGCGTTATATATTAGGACTATTGAAACTCTGACATAAAATGTTGTTTAAATTAGCAGCGTTATATATTAGGACTATTGAAACCATGAGGTAAAACGTCGTTTAAATTAGCAGCGTTATATATTTGGACTATTGAAAGCCTGAGGTAAAATGTCGTTTAAAGTAGCAGCGTTATATATTAGGACTATTGAAAGCCTGAGGTAAAATGTCGTTTAAATTAGCAGCGTTATATATTAGGACTATTGAAACCCTGAGGTAAAATGACGTTTAATTAGCACCGTTATATATTAGGACTATTGAAACCCTGCGGTAAAATGTCGTTTAAATTAGCAGCGTAATATATTAGGACTATTGAAACCCTGAGGTAAAATGTCGTTGAAATTAGCAGCGTTATATATTAGGGCTACTGAAAGCCTGAGGTAAAATTTTGTTTAAACTAGCAGTGTTATATATTAGGACTATTGAAACCCTGAGGTAAAATGCTGTTTAAATTAGCAGCGTTATATATTAGGACTATTGAAACCCTGAGGTAAAATGTCGTTTAAATTAGCAGCGTCATATATTTCGACTATTGAAAGCCTGAGGTAATATGTCATTTAAATTAGCAGCGTTATATATTAGGACTATTGAAAGCCTGAGGCAAAATGTTGTTTAAATTAGCAATGTTATATATTAGGACTATTGAAACCCTGAGGTAAAATGACATTTAAATTAGCAGCGTTATATATTAGGACTATTGAAACCCTGAGGTAAAATGTCGTTTAAATTAGCAGCGTTATATATTAGGACTATTGAAACCCTGAGGTAAAATGTCATTTAAATTAGCACCGTTATATATTAGGACTATTGAAACCGGGGCGGCTGTGGCTCAGCCGGTAGAGAGGGTTGTCCACTAATCCACCAACCGTGGGGTTGGCGGTTCG
>JAFFST010050096.1:352944-363094 GCA_022414735.1 Noturus placidus | reverse complement strand
CCGAAACACTAGTCATTTACAAATTGCATTTTGTGTTTACTTGTGTTGTCCTTGACTATTGTTTAAATTGGTTTGATGTTCCGAAACATTTAAGTGTGACAAACATGCAAAGGAACAGGAAATGAGGAAGGGGGCAAACACTTTTTCACACCACTGTATTTAAGCAAAAACAAGAAGGAACTATTTTGTAGATGTTCCACAACATTAAATGTTACTATGAATGGGTAAAAAAAAACATGTTTTCTTGGTGTAGTATGAGAAATAAAGCAATTATGTGCTAATATAGAAAAATAACCAATATTGTGGTAAGTGGTAACACTTCCTGCCTGGTCGCATCACACCACCCTGATACTGTTTCTGTTACAGCCAAGTAAACAAGTGTTTTATTCCTTACTTTTCATTGCAATTTTGTATTCTGGGTGTAAATTTATAACACTTTCAATTCTCATATATATTTTTTAAACAAGTTCAATATAAAGAAAACAAAACCCAGAGATCAGAAGTTTGTGTTGATACTTGCCGCCATCTGCTACTAGTTTTTCAACAAAAGCTTTTGCCTCCTTCTTATTTTCCACTGTGGCTTTCTGTAGTGATGGTCTCCAAGTTTCAACAACATATGAAAATACTACCACGGCAAAGTAATCTTCCACAGGCAAGTCATTGAGAATGGTCAGCAGTGCCTGTCGAGTCTGTCAGATGGGAACAATGTATGTAATATTGGATCTGCTAAATCAGCATTGCTATGTTTTCTCTTACTGTACCTGCTGCATTTTTGTTCCATACATGGAACCACTCTTGTCTATCACAAACACTACATTCTTTGGCAATCGTGGCAAATCAGCTGGGGCAAAGTAATGTACAAAATACCCGTTCACTATCTGAAACAGAGAGGAAGAGTGATCTTATTACAGAAATTGCTATTGTTTGAGAATTGCTGACATTCAGGAACTCAGAGATGTTACTGCTTATAGAAATCCAAACCTGAATATCACCAACAGCCTCTGCACGCTTGACATCATAGTTGATGAAGAAATCTCCATCTATCTGTGTACCATCACAGTCTGAGCATTTCCTTTGCTGATCCAGAGTTGGAGAGAAGGACACGTGGGCCTGGAAAAGAGGCTCAGATCATGTGATCAGGATCAGGACTATGCATTGTACTCAGAATTAGACTTCAGTCATTTTTAAAGTTAATATGCAGATTGCGTTTGGAAGCTTCTCCAGATCATTATGAGAGACAAGTGTGCCTCCTTAGAGGAAAAGCATGGAGTAATTTAACACAGAGTTATATGGCCCTCTTAGAGGGAGAGGGACAGAAAATCTGTCTGGAGTCTAAACACAAAGAGACTGTGGACTCACATGCATTCGCTTCTGTTTAGTTTGTTTTCTGGTCAGTGTAGCTGACTAGACAAAGTAATTTTTTAGAAATAAACACTTCATAACTCACCTTTTTGTCAGTGACTGTTTTCTTCACCAGGGGAAGTAGCTCATTGGTAATGAATGTACCATAGGCATCCAGATATTCAATGCCCTGAGGCTCATAGACATCAGCAACAATCTATGGGTGAGTTTTTTTTTATTTTATTTTATACAAATTAAATTGTATTCATGGGTGTGAGGAAATATTTTAAAAAAGAGAGCATGTAGATAGTAATGAACTCCACCTCAAAGTTTTGGACAAGCTGTTTGGGTTTGACTCGGATCATGAGCTCATATTTGCCAAGCCGGCGCTGAAGGAGCTCCTCATACGTAAGTGTGAATGTGACACTGCTGTTGGCTGCAATGTTCACAGAGACAGAAAACTTCTCCATCTTTCTGCCTGAAGCTCTGAAAAAGAGACAGTGTAAGATTATTAGTCAAATGTCATCCTAGTTCTTTTTTGTATTGGATCCACATTTATTCTATACATATTTTCATTGGTGTCCCACAAGGCTCAGTACTCAGTCTGAGTTGTTTTTTATTTTGTTTCTTTCCTCTTGGTTGATGTTATCTATTTACACTACTTCTTCTATCTGTTCGGTTATATGGATGACACCCAACTCCTCATCTCCTTCACGGAATCTTGGCATATTATGAATGTGTTGACAGTTAAGGTTTACAACTCTACTTCTAAGTTTTTTCTGGGTGTTTTTCCCACCTCCCAAAAAGGTACAAATAGGTAAATATTTAGATTGAGTGTGTGATTGGCATCCCATACAGGACACGATCCTGCCTTAAACCCAGTGTTCCTGTCATAAGCTCCAGATCCACCTCAACCCTGACTATTATTATTATTATTATTATTATTATTATTATTATTATTATGTCCATGTCCATATTCCAACCTCAGTTCAGTCAAAAAAACAAAACAGTATTGTTATCCATGACCAATTCTCTCACTTACTTGACCAGGCCAGCTGTCTGTCCGGATGACACAGCTGCCTGATACTGTTTCTTGGCCTTCTCTTTCTCTTTAACCTCTCCTACATAGGTCTTTCCATCAATCTCCCTGAAACGTAAAATATTCTATTAAGTTATTTGAAAGTGCACATAAAAAAAATGACAAAAGGCACACTGGCTTAAATAATACATTGTATTTAATATAAAATTACTGATATATAAATAAATATAATATAAATCACACTAAATTAAATATATATCACACTGAGTAAATCTAGTTCACGTCTGACATGCTGAAGTTGCTGATGAAGGCCGTCTTGGGTAACTCCACCTCGAAGGAGACTTCCTGTGAGACGTTGGCCTTGTTCAGAGCCGTGGAAGTCATGATTGTTTGGGCAAATCGAGATGCCACCTTGCAGTCTATTTTCACATCCTGCACCTCTATCTGAGAGATCACGAATAAAACAAGGGCTGAATACACTTTTCCGGATTTCAAACACTTGATTTCAAACATTATTTAAAATATTAGACTGAATGGAGAGTAAAGAAGACTGTACACATTGAAAGAGGTAGCTGTGGTCTTTGGCCTGTTTACTAATTTCCCTAAACCAAGTAATCAAGAAATAATTAGCATATGTCAGGTCAACTCTGACATCCACCACCAAGTACCGTAGCTTTCTCAAACCACACTGTGGCCTACAAAGATAGCGGCCCAAAACTACACTCCCCAACCACCATGGACTTTGTCACGTTCAATGTCACCTGATTACACCCCATATAAAGGCCTCACAAATAATTACTCACTGTGAAGTAACGCTCTGTGTGTTTCTGCCTAACCTTACCAAGCCATGTTTCCCATGTGTTGTTATCTGGTTCTGACATTGTTTGCTTCTTGTTTGTGATAGTGGATTTTTCCCCTGACATTTGGCTGTTGTTTCTTCAATAAAACCTTAAACTCACTTGCATCTGCTTCAGCCTTCCTAATCTAACAGTGTATCGATTAACTTGTTCTTATTCTTACCTGAACAGGTTTCACACTTCGTTTCTGTTTGAAGACAATTGGACAGAATGCATTAATATAATAATCATAATTTATTAAAAAAAAAACTATTAATGCGTCTTACAAGCAATGTGTATAATAGGTCGTTCATTTAAAAATTTATGTTGCAGCCTTATACAATTGTTATACATCACACATTTGTTAAAGTAGTTATTTAAGAAAAAATTGCCCTCATACAATCAAATTTTTATTGCTTCTTTTTTTATAATATTTATTCACCTAATTTATGGAATTTGATAAAAAAAATACCTTTATAAATTTGATGGCATCACTTTCCTGCAGAAGTAGACAAGTAACAGTTATGTAATGTAAAACTCTTTAGCTCATAGTATGAACTAGATAGGTAAAGTTCATCATAAAAAAACTTTGATATTGGCTTGAGAAAGCAAGCTAGATAGTGTCCAAATACTTTTGGACCTCGATGTGTCCCAATACTTTTGGAGCAAGACTGTGTTCCAATACTTTAGAATCTAGGCAGTGTGTCAATACTTTTTCGGCTTCAGGCCATGTGCACTCAGGTGTGTAGGTCTGTGTGAGTTCTGAGACTTGGAGCCAGGCTCTGATCATTCCCTCAATGTAAGCGAATGGGAGTTTTTGCGAATTTTGGAATGGTCCGCAATGGGAATACCGGGTGTCCGATCAGTTTAGAAAAATAGGACCTGACCAATGTGATTGGCTTGAAGGACTCTGCTGAGTTTGGTGGAGTTATAACAGTGAGAACTTTATAATGGAAGTCAATGGGAATTTTAGCCACTTTGAACTTCCATACCAGGAATTCCGGAATTCCGATCACTTACAGCCAGAGCAACTCGAGTCAGAACAGGCTGAAGATCTGCAATTTAAGCAGTAGCAATAATAAAAAAAAAATTTGGTCTCGGAATAATAATAATAATAATAATAATAATAATAATAATAATAATACTCAATATGTTTCCTTCTCAAGCCAGCATAACTCTACTACAAGTATTACTACAGTTGGGTCCAAAAATCTGAGAGCCGTAGTGAAAATGCTTCTGTTTTACATTCTTTTTGTTTAGCACAATGCTTTTCAATGGAGTGAAATGTTTTGCAAATGTTTTACATGGATTTCAGAATTTCTTAGTATTTGGTATGTCCCCTTTTTGCTTTAATGACAGTGTGCTAACACAACCTCCACGAGCTTGTGCTAAACCTGATGATCGTTGTTAGATCAAATTCATCGCTGTGTCATCTGAACATGTGCTTCAATAATTAACATAATAAGGTTAACATCATAAATTTGCTTCAATTTAAATAGTGACCTAGAAATTGTATATTGAATATTGAATATTGAATAGTCAATATGTTGCACGTTATGGATTTTCAAAATTCTAAAAATTTGTCCCCCCCACCAGATTTAAATAATAATAATAATAATAATAATAATAATAATAATAATAATAATAATAATAATAATAATAATAATAATAAATAACAACAGCCAGATTTTCTCAGACCTTTTGACCACACTGTATACACCACTAACATACACACAAAAGCTTCTTTCCAATTTCAGTGTATCTTTTACATCACATTGACATTTATTCACTTAGCAGACGCTTTTATCCAAAGCAACTTTTAACACTGAATTCCTCACATACCTGTTGCTCATTGTCTCTTGAGACAACTAATTCTCCATAAGATCCCTGTGGCATACATAAGGAAAGAGGGATGCAGATCAGCAGCACAGTCCATGCTGTAGGCATGATGCGTCCTGTACTCAGTCCTGAATGTGGAGTACGGCAGGAACCCTACAATAAATCAGCACGTCTGATGATGAGTTCAGTGATCCTGCATGTTCTTTGCTAGATCAAGGTCCAGTCGTACCCAATATCAACAGTCTGTTTTATGTTTGATTTGGCACAAAAAATTTGCATTAGTAAGTTTAAGCGGTATTAGTAAGTGGCACATATCGCCCAGGTTTATATTTTTTTCCCAGTTTGACTATGTGTGAGCTGTGTACATTTTATTGTAAATAATATATATAATTTTTTTTTAAATAAAAGTGATATGATTGAATACTTATTTCACCCTTCTGCTATTACTGCATTTCTATTTTGCTTCACTGTTTCTCAATTTTTCTCAAGTAGCTTATTTGGCAAAATTTCAATTCATTATGAGCAAAAAATAAATGAATCAAACGGACACAAAACCAATTTAATCTGGACAGTTATCAGAAATGTTTAATCAGAAGCAAGTGTGTACAACGTCAATAACAAAGTCCTCTCAGTGTTTGTTAGAAACATTCCTCTTATACTGGTTTATGATCAGGTACTTTTTCAATTCCAAATGGAATATCATACTTTCAATAATAAAAAGGGGAGAAAATATGAAATATGTCTACAGTCCAGTCAGGACTCTCAGACAGTTGTAAAGAGGCCAGAGACAACATAATCTCCAAGGACTCCATCGATGAGCCCTGTGCCGTTGTCATGAATAAACCAACATGGCACATTTTCTCCTTTCTTCATATACTTTCTGAAGTCTCTCTGCCAGCCCCTGAAGTCACACAGCACACAATAAATATTAATTCATTTAGCCATATGTCTTTCTTCCAAGTCCTTACTTCTGCAGTTCAATGATTTTCACTGTTCATAAAAGACGAAATACGGTATTTGATCGGAAATGTTCTTTTGGTGGAGTGCTTTTTTAAAATGATTTTTAATTTACCTGGTCACTATGAGGTTGTGGCCCTTCACAAACATGGTGGCATCTGGTTTGTCTGGATCTTTCCCTTGAAAGACATCACTAACTTCAAATGTTACCCCATGGAAAAACTGTCCTGTAAGAAGGCAACATTAAATAAATAAATATAAATCCCCATTAAATATAACTGAATAGATAAATATAGTAATTCCATTTAGTTTTGGTGATTATCGTGTTGTTGTTTTTTCCCCAACACAAATATGACTTGCAGGAAAAGAGAGATATAAAAGTCTATTAATCAAAACAACAGAGCTAGTAAAACATTAACAACTGGAACATCGTATAATCTTTGACCATTATAGTGCGAGATGTGAAATACCACAGCTCCACTGATATTAATCGGAGAATGAGAGAAGGGCTAGTGTCAATGTTTCCACACCCATCGACCCCCGTTCTCCTTCCTACTGTTCAACAACTCATACCCAAGAGTCTTTAGCAAGGGCCAGGTGGATATCAAGCTCAAAGCAACAACCAGCCAGAACTCAGTTTTCCCCCATTTTTGCATTTCTATAATCACTCTTCATGTCATTTAGTTGAGGGAATGGCCTGCACTTGCAAGAACCTCTTTATTATTATCCATCCATCCATCCATCCATCCATCCATCCATCCATCCATCCTCTACCACTTGCTCCTTTATCAGGGTCACGGGGAACCTGGAGCCTATCCCAGGGAGCATTGGGCACAAGGCGGGGTACACCCTGGACAGGGTGCCAGTCCATCGCAGGGCACGATCTCATACACACTCACACACCCATTCATATACTACGGACACTTTAGACACGCCAATCAGCCTACCATGCATGTCTTTGGACTGGGGGAGGAAACCGGAGTACCCAGAGGAAACCCCCGACGCATGGGGAGAACATGTAAACTCCGCACACACATGGCCCTGGCGCCCATTATTATTATTATTATTATTATTATTATTATTATTATTATTATTATTATTATTAATAATAATAATAATAATAATAATATAATGCAAGATTAATATGTTTTTGGTGAAATTACCAAGAAGACCATGGACTCTTTCTGAAAGTATGTGGCTGTTCAGGGTGTAAAAACCAAGGTAGTCTTGGTGGTACGGATGCATCTTCCACACTTTGTGCAAAATGATAATAAACTTCAAGGTGTCCTTCAGGGTCACTGTGAGATGGTAATCTTTGGTTACCTGAAGGTCCATGCTGGAGAGGAGAAAAGGTGTGGTTAGAAGGACTTTACCAGAGAACACCAGAGTCAATGTATGTGCTAATATATCATGTGGATGGAATACGTTCTTCAATCTCACTCACTTTACACCTTTAACATTAGATGTTTGTGACCAATAAAGTTGTTCTTCTATGCCATGCTCAGACACTATGATCTTTTGAGTTGTCACCATTAATCTGATACCCAGTTTCTCATGAACAATCCCAAATTGACCAAAGTAGGTGTGCTGCTTGCTCCCAGGCTCCACCTTCTTGTCTCCAATGGTTTTCCCATTCACCACCAATCCTGTGGATTTAAAATTAAGTGAATATCAGTGAATACATCGAATGCTCCTTATGGCAGACTTGGTAAGACTTCTTACAGCAGACTTTTACCTGAGACTGGATCTTTCACCAGGTTGAAAATGGTGCCTGGTTTATCATCAGTATTGAAGCACAGAGCATCATTCTGATCTGGCAACTCAATGATGAAGTGAGGATCTCCATCAACCAAACCCATACCCTTCAGACCTACCATACCTATTTGATCAAAATAAACTTGATTTATATTTTTGGTCATTAAACAAAATCTTAAAATCTTTATATTTATGATCACATATTATCTCACCTAAATGACCTCTGTGCACATAATTATGTACAGATGCCCTGCCAGAGGATAGAGATGCTCTAGATCCCATTGGAATTATACCAGAGTCTAGAAGTAGAAATATTGTTTTGTAGTGCTTCTGAAGATAGTTAAACTTGACAATTTGATCAAATTTACCTTAATTATCTATAAAGAAAGCAAATTTTACGTGTTGACAAATGGAGCAAATCAGGAAAGTTCCTCTGTTGGTCTGTGAATGAAATGAGGAGACACTTGCTGTCAATACTTAGCTGTAGCACTGTGATACTCGTATGGATTCTTGTTGAGACATGTTGTGTAGTCAATGTTAGTGTCAACTTGGTATGTAATTGAATATGCATACATTATTCCGATTGAACAGGTAATGTGTTTTAAATGGATACTAATACTGATACAATAGAAGGAGTACTATTTGTTGTTTTATTATTATGGATTATTTATTTTATTTTAAAAAGCTCTGTTTTGGGCTTATAATATTTAATAATCTGGAGAAGTATTCTATTGTAATGAGACATTTCATTCATACCTTCTGTCAGTTTGTCAGCAATTAACGTATCTTCTGATGTTGTGTTAGTTTCTGGCTTAATGACCACCATGGAGGTGAGTGGAGTGACGAAGTTGTATTTTAGTGAGAGTTCCAGTGCTTCAGCGGTGACATTCTCACATTCCTGCGGTGTACACTTGTCTCTATCAGAGCATAAAGTTATTATTATTATTATTATTATTATTATTATTTATAATTTCGTGCACGTTATTGTTTCTGAATGTTCTGACTGTCTGACGGTTCCTATGTTTCTCTGTTTCCCTGCGTGAAGGATTACTACAAGGTAAAAGGTTTATTTTCATGTTTATTTTAAATATAGGACTCTTGCGTTTACTTCCTGTCTCAGAATCGTGACAGAATAACGCGCCTACTATGGAAGTAGCGAGAGCGCCCGAGGTTTATTTTGTTTGGGACTTTTCCACTCGGGAGGAATATTACACCTGGCAGCATCAACAAGACGAGGCAGAGCAAGAGAGGCGCCGCATCGAATCAGCGTTCGCCCGGCTATAGCGGTAAGCAGAGCAACGGGTGGAGTTGTGGCAGCTCGGGCTAGGAGCCATGCAGATGTATGTGGTGCTCCAGGAGCGCATCACCCAGGGACTGGAGGAGCTCAAGGGTATGCTAGCACAATACACACAGCAACATCTGAGTGTGCCGACGCCTGAGAGCCCCGTTTCGTCCCTGTCCGAGCCCGAGAGCCCAGTTTCGTCCCTGTCCGAGCCCGAGAGCCCCGTTTCACACGTGCCCGTGCCCGAGAGCCCCGTTTCACACGTGCCCGTGCCCGAGAGCCCCGTCTCACACGTGTCCTCGCCTGAAGGCCCTGGCACATCCATGTCCCAGCCGCCGAGCCAAGGCACGTCCACGTCCTGGCCGCAGAGCCAAGGCACGTCCAAGACCCAAGTCACGTCTCAAGTCCCCAAGCACCAGGCCCAGGGTCAATCGGTCCCCCCCACCGGAGAACCCCCCACAGCGGGTGGAGGTCGCCAAGCGGCCCAGCCAGAAGGAGAAGGCTGGCCTAAAAAATTTTGGGGGGGGGGGCACCAGCAACCATGGAGCGCCAATCAGAGGGGGACGTGGCAACCTCTGATTCTCCAGATGGTGCGACAATGGAAGAGCTCCAGCCGGGGGCTAACATGGCAGCCTCCGGCGCTACGGAGATGGAGGAGCCCCAGCCGGGGGCTAACATGGCAGCCTCCGGCGCTACGGAGATGGAGGAGCTCCAGTCTGAGGTAAGCCCTTTAACCTCTGATCCTCTGTGTCCAGGCAGTGTGGTGATCCAGCCTGGGGCTAACAGGGCAGCCTCCAGTGCTACAGAAGCAGTGGGGGAGGCCTCAGCCCTGCAGGAGGCGGACAAACCATCCTGCACCGCAGCATATGCCGCCCTGTTTCCCTCTTCAGTGGAGGCGGTGCCCTGCGTTCCCGAGCCCCGGCAGGCGATGCCCTGCATTCCCGAGCCCCGGCAGGTGGCGCCCTGCGTTCCCGAGCCTCTGTGGGAGGCGTCCTGCATTCCTGAGCCTCTGTGGGAGGCGTCCTGCATTCTTGAGCCACCTGTTGCCCAGCAAAACCCACCTCAGTTCCTGTGGCAGCAAGAGGACATTCTGCCCAGGGG
>JAFFST010050096.1:338222-350052 GCA_022414735.1 Noturus placidus | reverse complement strand
GCCCCGATGTCATCTAACGTCATCAGGCCCTTTACCCCCCCCCCCCCCATGATGACGTCATCATCTTAGATGTACACTTTTACTTTTTTACTTTTAGGGGGTCTGGGGCTGCCATGTGTGGTCAGGAATTATCTCTTAATATTTTGTTCTTTGTTAAAATACCACAGAAATACTGATGTCACACGCACATCCTATGGTGTTTAATATGCCACAGGATGTGCGTGTGACATCAGTATTTCTGTTTGTTTGTTTGTTATTTTGGCAATTTGCAAATATTTCAGTAAGTAAATAAGTAAACGATGAACGTGACAGTGGTGACACTAAACACGGGGAAGATGCAAATACATCGATGACGTAATCATGTCCGTGAACCCCCCCCCCGTCATCATCAGACGTCATCGTACCCTTCACCCCCCCTCCCCCCCTCCTTGATGATGTAATATATGGACGACCCCTAACTGGAGATCAGTCTTTCACAGCACTGTGGGGGAATTCTGGCCCACTCTTCTTTATTTGCTTTAGTTCAGCCACACTGGAGGGGTTTCAAGCATGAACTGCTTGTTTAAGATCCTGCCACAGCATCTTAATTTATTCAAGTCAGGACGTTGACTAGGCCACTCCAGAACTTTAATTTAGCTTTTTTTTAGTCATTCAGATTTGGATTTACTCCTATGCTTTGGATCATTGTCTTGAGTTTAAACTTACAGAATGAAGACCAGACATTCTCCTTTAAGATTTTCTGGTAGAGAACAGAATTCAGGTTTCCCTCAAATTTTACAAGTCACCCAGGCCCTGAAGCAGCGAAGTATCCCCACACCATCACACTACCACCACCATGCTTGACTGTAGGTCTGATATTCTCTTTTGTGGATTTCTGTGTTGTAAAGGGGCCCCGGTCTTACAAACTGTTTGACTTTCGACTCATCAGTCCACAGAACATTCTCCCAAAAGGTTTGAGGATCATCAAGGTGTGTTTTGGCAAAATTCAGATGAGCCTTAATGTTCTTCCGGGTTAGCAGTGGTTTTCACCTTTTTGATGGAGGCTATTTTTGTCCAGTGTCTTTCTGATAGTGGAGTCATGAACAGTGACCTTTATTGATGCAAGAGAGGGCTGTTTCTTTGATGTGGTACTTGGCTCTTTTGTGACTTCCTGGATGAGTCATTACTGTGCCCTTGGAGAAATTTTGGAAAGTCTGCCACTTCTAGGAAGGTTCACTGCTGTGCTGAGATTTTTCCATTTGGAGATAATGGCTGTCACTGTGACTATTTGGAGTCCTAGATACTTTGTTATAGCTTTGACACCCTTCCCAGACTGATGTTTCAATGACCATCTTTCAAAGACCTTTTAACTAACTTCATGCTGTTGAAAAAGTTCTATTTAAGTGTTGATTTGATTGAATAGGACTGTTTGCATCCAGTCAAGCTGAACCCCATTATGAATACAGTTTCATAGATTTGGGGAATTAGTAACTACGGGGGTGAAATACATTATCACACAGGCCGAAATCTTATTGGATACCTTTTTTTCCTTCAATGAATGACATTTATGTTTACTCAGGTTGCCTTTGTTATATCTTAGATTTTTTCATTTCTGAAACAATTTACTATGCGATATACACAAAAACAGAAGAAATCAAAAATCAGAAAAAGCTTTTTGCACAGCATTGTATCTTCATCATACTCCTATAAACACTTACTGTGCCTTGCTCTTATATGTCTGACATATTGTTTTGCTTCTTTTATATTTTCTTTTGTAGCTTTGCTCAATGATGGTCTCCATGTTTCAATCTCATTGTCAAATATGACCAGACCAAAGTGATCTTCCTCATATAGGTCATCTAGAATGGTCAAGAGTCCTTCTCGAGTCTACAAACAACAACAACAACAACAATGTCAATGACAACAACAGGAAAATCATTGTCTGTTCTATAATTGAATAGTTTTATAAAAGTAACAATGCTAATAATGCTGTATCTTTGTTTCGGTCTACATCCAAACACTATCTGTTAACTTACCTGTGTCATTTTTCTTCCCTCCATGGAGCCACTCCTGTCTATTACAAACACTACATTCTTTGGCAATTGTGGCAAATCACTTGGGGCAAAGAAGTGTACAAAGTAACCATTCACGATCTGAAACCGAAAGAGAGACAAAAAAAAAATGAGTT
Source organism: Noturus placidus (assembly GCA_022414735.1). Taxonomy (NCBI): domain Eukaryota; kingdom Metazoa; phylum Chordata; class Actinopteri; order Siluriformes; family Ictaluridae; genus Noturus; species Noturus placidus. The sequence goes on along the minus strand of JAFFST010050096.1, from coordinate 347,885 downwards.
AAAAATACATTGACCTTGAAATGTTTTCTCAAAAGGGCCTCTGAGGTTGGACCTGAATATCACCAAAATCCTCTTCACGTTTGACATCATATGTGATGATGAAATCCCCATCTATAAGTGTACCATCACAGCCTGGGCATTTCCTCTGTTGGTCCAAAGTTGGAGAGAAGGACACACGGGCCTGGAAAAGAATACCATGGGATAGGATGTTTCCACTGATCAGATGACAGTATTTCCTTAATTCACAGAAATACACAGTGTACACTACAGAAGGAGTTGCCTGTGCCATACAGGCAATACATATATTATATTCCAAATATAGCAAAGTTAACTAGAATATTCTGCTAACCATTAAATACTAGTTCATTTAAAGGTACAATATAGTACAATCTACTATAGATTGTGACTATCCAGTGTGCTCATCTTGTTTACAAAGTTTATAACTATATTTGGAGTATTTCTGGAGTTATAATTTGGAGACATATTTTGCTAAAGCAATGTATACTGTGCGTTAAGAGACATTCATGATATACAAGTTTAATGTATCATCATATCCAGGTTGCCAATGTACATTAAAAAACTGTGTGGTTTTCCAAAATGTTGCTGAAATAGGGCTTAAGAAAATAATGGACTCACCTTTTTATCAGTGACTGTTTTCTCAACTAGAGGGAGCAGGTCATTGGTGATGAATGTGACATTGGTGTCCAGAAATGTAATGCCCTGGGGCTCATAGACAGTAGCAACAATCTGTGGGTGTGAGTGTATAAATTGAATGAATCCAAACTGAATATAAAGTGAAGGAAAGGAAGAAAGAAAATACACATTAGTACTCCACCTCAAAGTGCTGGACAAGCTGTTTGGGTTTGACTCGGATCATGAGCTCATATTTGCCAAGCCGGCGTTGAAGGAGCTCCTCATACGTAAACGTGAATGTGACACTGCTGTTGGCTGCAATGTTCACAGAGACAGAAAACTTCTCCATTTTCCGGCCTGAAGCTCTGAAAACCCCAACAACATAACACTATAATTATCCAAAGGAAATGTTTCTTTATTATTTTACCTAAAAGTATGCAAAATGGAAGCACAAACCAGCTCTTTTCTTCTAGTGTATATTATATATACTGACCATGAGAAAGATATATAAATTGTTTACTTATGATGGCTATATATCAAACTCATCCATCCATCTTCAACCGCTTACTCCTTCTCAGGAGGGGGAGGAAACCGGAGTACCCAGGGGAAACCCCCAACACACAGGAAGAACATGCAAACTCCACACACACATGGCCCTGGCGGGACTCAAACCCTGGACCCTGGAGGTGTGAGGTGGCCGTGCTAACCACTAAGCCACCGTGCGCCCATATATCAAACTCATTTACTGATCAATCTGAAACCAGTGACTTGTTACTCGTTGTGTAACCTTTGAGATTTATTAATAATAAGCATGGTAAGAATTTCTATGAAACTGTAAATCTTTGTAATGTTCTGTCTATTCTTTGTAAGTTAGTCATAATTTCTTGTGAGCATTTTTTTGTAAACTCTAATAATGTCTCCTAATGCTTTAATGATAAAGCTGCAATGGAAGTGTCCATATTCATTATAATGCCATGTGATGTACTTACTTTACCAATCCAGCTGTATGTCCAGAGGACACAGCTGTCTCATACTCCTTCCTGGCCTTTTCTTTCTCTTTAACCTCTCCTACATACGTCTTTCCATCAATCTCACTGAAACCAATGAACAAGACAGAAAGCACAATATTGATTATGCATTAAAAACAAATGCGTATATTCAAACAAGCGTTTAATAAGAAACAAAAGCTGGACCATCTGTGAGAACTGGATTTGAATCAATGCTGTCTACTGTAGATTCGTGAGTCAGTTTCATTATGACTCAGATTCATTTATTAGGAGCAGATTTTATGGGCAGTAAAAACTAGTCCCCAACTGACATGCTGAAGTTGGTGATGAAGGCCGTCTTGGGTAACTCCACCTCGAAGAAGACTTCCTGTGAGACATTGGCTTTGTTCAGAGCCGTAGACGTCATGATTGTTTGGGCAAATCGGGACACCACCTTGCAGTCTATCGTCACATTCTGCATCTCGATCTAAGATTAAACTAATATTAGCCACATTGTGTGTAACCATATTAGCTAATAAAGTAAATCTAAAGCAGGAAATAATAATTACGATTTTTTTGGTGATAAATGACAGAATGATATATACTGTATTATCCAATTAATTGGCTAATATGTACAGTAGAGAAAGGTTCTTGGTTACCATGATTTGTTTCTATGAGGGTAGGTACAGGATTTTATCTTGTATTCGTTTCATACAGAGGTCTACTGAACATTTCCAACTTTCCATAAGCAAAGGAAATGCAAAGGCAGCTGACAATTTCTTACCTCATGACTCCTTAGGTTTGTCTTCTGTGTGGATAAAAATGACATGTTAATATTTCAGGAGTGTTTTCCATATTCATGTATTTAATATTTGATACATTTCTATATACTGTATTGCTTCTTAAGAATATTCCACTGTACTTTTATTGTATTTTTGTATCTCACTTTTCTGAAGAAAAATACACATATACTGACTTTTACAACTGTATTTGTCCTGTAACATGTACATTTTTGCTTTAAACAACATTATGAGACCAAAGAGAGTAAAAAGAGTAAAAATGTAAATATGTAGATGAACTTGTCTTATGAAAACTATGACTTGTGACATATGACTCTTTTAGTACACAGGCAATTTTTCCCTGTCCTATAATTTGCTCTTTTTTTTTTTTTTTGAAAAAATCCTGAACATCTAGCACGTTTAAGACTATATTAAAGCCAATATCATACAAATTGAATTATACAAAAGTAAAATGATTGTAGATTTAGTTACAATTTTAAATAGCGTTTGAGAATATGAGATCATTTTCACAAAATGACCAAACGGGATTGAACACTGATTCATGCCATGTTCTCTCTCACGCTGTATCCAAACAACAGGCCACATGATGCATCAAATTATGGACTCGTGCATCAGATTTTCATCCATCCATCCATCCATCTTCAACCGCTTACTCCTTTTTAGGGTCACGGGGGACCCCATAATTTGATAATAACATTACAAGACTGATCAAAATGAAAAGACAATTAATATTTAAAAATATTCAAATACATTATCAATGATTATAGGTCTATTTTCATATTTTTTTTCTCCGCTTTTAATTATTATTAATATTAATATTATTATTATTTTTACTATTTTAGAATAAAAACAAGGACATTACCTGTATGTAAGCATTAGCACACATCAGACCATGCTGTTGTGCTAAAAATAATACATGCCAGTGTAGTGTGAGCCATCCCCGCGCACAGTTACTGTACACACTGTCACTTTTTATTGCACATTTTATTAAGTCTCATGTTCTCAGTTTCCTTTATATATGACAATAAACTCTAGAATCTTGAATGACGCAGAAGGACAAACAACAGGACCAATTTGGTGATTTTTGGTTTGTACCGAAAGGGTTAAAAGTCCTCAGGGGTCTGCAATGTATTCTGAACCAGTCCCTGACTGTATCGCTTTAATTTATTTATTTTTACATCACATGACAGTAGTAGAGATTACAATCAATTATGAATGTATATATACGTATATTGGTATTGTTATTATTTAGTTTTAAGTTTAATTGACTTGGTCACTTGAAATGAAAGGGAGTCATCTAGAACTCATCTAGAACTATAAAGAAAGTACAAATACTAAAACTAGGAAGTGCTCTTATGATTTATGAGGCATATTCGTTGTACACATGGATGAGCTCTAAAGTAAGGAACATATTTGTGTGATGCTACATACAGTATTTGCCCAGTTGTTCTTCAAATGAAATATATATTTTAAAATGTATTCCTGATTAAACTTTGCACAATCTTGGCATCATCTTCTCAATCAGCTTCATGAGGTAGTACGCAGTTAGGCTGAGGGCCTCACTGCGTCTACATGAAAACGACTTGTTTGGAGAAACAATTCAATTCTAAGTCAAAAGTACATTTTGATTCAGAAATACATTTACACGTGGTATTGAAACCACTATTAACATTTGTCTTAGAAGCTAATTTCAGTCATAAATACCATCTTTAAGACACACACACACACACACACACACACACACACACACACACATGCACACACACATGCAGAACCGTCCACTATTTAGTAAACCCATTACCTGCAAATGAAATCTTACCTCTTCCTCTGTCTGATCATCATCATCAAGAATAAACGTCGTAAGACTCGGTTGTGCTGTAACACGCAGACAGACACACACACATACCAGCAGCCCAATCCACACTGTAGACATGATGAATCCTGAGATCTGAGCACTGCGTTTAGTCCTGACTGCAGGAGGTTTTTAAATAAGTGTGTGTGTGTGTGTGTGTGTGTGTGTCTGTGTCTGTGTGTGTGTGTGTGTGCATGAAAGAGGGAGGGTGAAAGAGTGTAATGAATAAGGCAGTGTTTCATGTGCAGGACTTTTGCCAGTGGAACGTGTGGACTAATACCTCTGTATCTGAAGCGCTCACTTGGCTTTGTAAAGCAGTCATTCCTGAAAGCCTTGTTGATTCTTCACTTCTCAAATGGACACAGCTTTAAGATTAGGGCCTAATGTTGTCAATATTCTTAAAGGAATAGTTATTCAGGGATTGGGAGGTTGGGGGGTGGACAACTTGGCACTTGCGCCAACAACAACACAACACTTGGCAATAACACTAAGTGTTGTTGATCAGCCAAAACCTTGTTCATATTTAAATTTTGCAGTCATGCAAAAAAAACAAAAACCCCAAAAAACAAAAACGGTTCTTTGTATAGTCGTGAGTTCTTCACTTCTTAAAAATGATGTAGTAGGGAGTGTTTTCTGACAGGAAAACACCTCGTTGTAATTTTTAACTTAAAAATAAATAAATAAATAAATGTTGCATGTGCATATATAGTTTTATAAAATGTCAGAATAAATAGGTATTGAACAGGAAATTTGATATTCAAATCAGAATGTAACTATATTATCAGTGATATTAAATGGAAGGTGAAACATTATATCACATGGTATAAACTATTGCACAAACACACACACACACACACACACACACACTTAGAGGCTGACAAGCAGCTGCATTCATGATTGCTAATTATTAAATTGTAAATGTTCTACTGGCTTCATGCCGGGTTTCCTCTGAATACCAAACACAGTAAACAGAAACGTTGTCACCTTTCCTTCAAACCAGAAACCATTAAACTCACCATTCTGTTGTCTGCCCTTCTGTGTCATTTTGATTTGGACAAGATGTGTTTATGTGTACATACTTTTAGTTCCTCCTCTGAAGGCATTTTGAACAAAAAAAAAAGGATGATATAGTAGATAGATAGAGTAAATCTTGTGTTCATTCATTACACCCACAACTGTATTTCACTGTCATGTGCACTGGTGATGACACGTTACGTCTTACGGCTGAAAAATATCAGCCCAAATAGAGATCAAATCTAGGTGTCATTTCACTCAGTGTAACCCAATAGCCACATGAATCTACAGTCTGGGTTAGAAAGAAATCAGCCTAGCTTTTTCGCTTCTTCATACCATGCTGTGTGCTTTTCTTATGACCACAGGTGGTTCTGTTGTGCTCCACAGTAATCTTCCTTAAATTCCCTGTGAAATGCCTTGAAACGAGCAGCGTTATTTGATGTGCCGATGTAATTTCCACTGAAACAGGAAGTCAGGGTGGAACATATCGAGTGTCCCCTCCGCCTCTTTAAATAGCCAATAGCATTTCACTTACCTCACAGCACGGTTTAAGCCGTACTCGACAGTTAGTACCATAGAAAAATGCCTGACACAAAGCCGTGAGCTGACATAAATACCTCCTTCTTCAAAGGCACATTTGATATGATTTCAACTTTAGCAAGGTGATGTTTATAACGTCGGGCATGTGATTGGACAGAGAATCTGATGAGATGCTGAAGTGCAGAATCTTCTTCTTCTATACTGCTTATAGAACATGCCATTCAGCCTACCATGCATGGCTTTCGGGGAAGAAACCGGAGTACCCGGAGGAAACCCCTGCAGCATGGGGAGAACATGCAAGGCCAAGGTGGGATTCGAAAACCCCGACCCTGGAGGTGTGAGGCAAACGTGCTAACCACTAAGCCACTGTGTTACTGAGCTGTATTGGTGTTTTAGAGACTGTAAATTTTGAATGTATATATCTTCTCAACGCAAATTTTGTCATTGTTCTGGAGCACACTAGGTTATAGATAACCTTAAGGCTGACATATTCATACTAAAATCCACAAAACTCTCATTTGGATTTTAAGACATTAGCAATAATGATACCAGTAATGAACCTTGACGTCTTTTATAGCCTGTTTATGCCAGTCGCTGATATACTGTATAATATCATCTAAATCACTTCTAATGTACAATTTCTAGCTTCAAACATTAAGCCACGCCTTCTACATGAGTCTGAGATTACCTTCAATATGGCCATTACTACTCTACTGTTCTCATGTCCATTTTTATAGACATTATTGTCATATGATGTATAAAACCGCATTGAATATTTTTGGTTTAAAATACTGAAGAACTCAATGATGGAAGCATGCACAATGTTTACACGACGTTCAATCGGACGCTATAAACAAATGTAGGTGAAAATGAACTGATCGGCTACATTTGAGGAAGCTGAACTATTGCTTTACTGAATTGCATCATAGATGGAACAAATCAATTTTAGTTCCTGAATGACACTGGTTTAATCCGAACATCCTGAGGGTGTTCTGATATCAGCTGCCGTAATGTTTCATAGTTCGACGCCATAATCATCTAAATGCATGGTTGAGAGACCAACAAAGATACCTCAGACTTGGCCATCGATTTCCTGTTTCCTGCTTTGAGTACAGAGGCTGTTTTGTTACGTTCAGGTAATCACTGACTCACAAGGATGTGTACACACCCAGAACAGAATTAGCTTCTTATTTTATTTTTTATTTTTTTGGGTTTGCTAGGGCAACTTCAACAGGTTTGCTTATTTATAAAAAAAAAAAAAAAAAAAAAGAGAGAGATTTAATTCCTGGCAGTTTCGCTGTTAATACAGCTTCCAAGAAGCAGAGGGCAGAAATCAATGGGTCTGCCTGTGAGGGTTGTGCAAGTATGGCATTCTGGCTTGATCTCAGCCTGGCTTGTTGGTTGGTGTGTGTGTGTGTGTGTGTGTTTGTCTTTGCACACTCCTCCCTCTTTAACAGGACTGAAGTCACCTATGAAGTCATGTTCAGAAGAAAAAATATATTTCATGGCATAAATGAGGAAAACCTCTCAAATATCCAAATTCTTCAACCCGACATTGAGCCGCGCGTTCTGCTTTATTTCTCGGTACACCCATAGGATATTTTGGCAAAGCCAGAAACAAGCAAATAAAGCAAACTTCAGTTTCAGCCTCAGTTATTTTTCTTCTCATGCTCTCTTCCTCTCAGCGTCTCTCCTTATCCTGCCGACAGATTTCTCCTTTACACGAAACAAATATTCCATATATTACTGTCCAACAGCTTGAGCAATATCTCCATCACAGGTTTCTTTATATTTTGTAGTAAACATGTTGCGTATGTACTGTCAAATGGAAAAAGTATTCAATAAAAATGTTATTAGATGCAAAATATGTAGAAAAGAAATGATTACTATAAGGCTAGAATACCAAAAGGAGCTTTTAGAAAAAGAAGTCTTCAAGGTGTTTTTTGGATAGCGGAGAGTACTTCGGTTCCTAAAGCGACTTTACATGTAGCTCTCTCTGAAATAATCATCATAATAATATACTGCCTTTTTTTCAAACTAATGAGTGCTTTATGTCTGAGTCTGAGTTCCTCTAAAGGGAAAAATCAAAGAACCCTTTAGCGTTTAGATTTTTTTTTCTTTGAGTGTTCTTTAATCTGGTTAAAGCACTTAAAGCTGACTGAATTCCAACTGTTGCTCTGTCAAACATATTAGCCTCCGTCTACCCCATCCATGACTATATGACTACCAATGAGCAGGTATTATTTGGATGGTGATCAACACTACAGTGACATGGACATGGTGGTGTGTGTGCCGCTGGTTCAAAAAGTGTTGCTTGATATTTTGAACTCAATCTCCACATCAGCGCTGGGGTGAGAAACAGTCCAACAAGCAAGAAGCTCTATCCCAGAGCAGTGCTGTGGTCAGAAATTGACTCTAATGAAAGGCAGATAACAATAAATTCATTATCTATTATGATGAAAAAGTGCGGGTTGTGAGAGGCCATGCAGGCTTAGTGATTAGCACATTTATCTCGCACCTTTGAAGTTGGAGGTTTGAATTCCGCCGCCGCGCTGTATGAGTGGAGTTTGCATGAGTTTCGCGCTGTATGAGCATCGGTTTCCTCCATCCAGTTCAAAGACATGCATTGTAAGCTGACTGGCATTTCCAAGTTATCCATAATGTGCGAATGGGTGTGTGAGTGTGTGTGCGATTGTGCCCTTCCAGGGTGTCCCCCAACCTCGTGCCTAGACTTTCCTGGGATAGGCTCCAGGCTCCCTCGCAACACTGTATAGGATAAGAGGTAGGGAAAATGGATAGATGGATGGAGGTGCAGGTTGTTTATCAGTACCTAGAATGTAGATTAAATCAGCAGGGTGGAGCTTTTCCCCCTACAAATCCCCACGCTTGTGGAATAGCCTTCTATTTTTGAAATAGCTTACAAACTGTTGTTATCATCAAGCTATCATTAATCGTAAAAAGACTGTTCTACGCTCATCGTAGTCTTTAGTCTTTGCAATGTGCAGCAACAAGGTGAATGTGTATATAATAAAGCACAGTAAGATTGCAGAGCTTTAAAACACTCAGGTGATTTTTGAATGATGGACAGGGTATAAGAAGTCGACATTATATAACTGGACATTAAATGTACACCTACATCATGGTATTTTGCTATATGTTGGAACAGGTTTGCATAAGTATTCACAAAACCCCAAGTGTGATTTATCATTTGACTTACACAAGATGTTTAACATTTGAAGGGGCAAAATATTTTTGACTGTGGCACCACGGTTAAGTAAACAAGAATGTATTACTTTGTTGTTTGCATAAATATTCACCCCCATGGGTCAGTATTTTGACTGCAATTATAGCTGCCAGTCTTCTGGGATCCTGATATTTTTGCTCATTCTTACTGGAAAAACTGTTCCGTGAGATCAGATGGAGAATTTTCAGTAAGTTTTAAAGGTTCTCCATCAGACTGAAATCTTCCATCCATCCATCTTCAACAGCTTACTCCTTTTCAGGGTCACGGGGGAACCTGGAGCCTATCCCAGGGAGCATCGGGCACAAGGCGGGGTACACCCTGGACAGGGTGCCAGTCCATCGCAGGGCACAATCACACACACACACACACATTGAGTGTTTGGACTGGGGGAGGAAACCGGAGTACCCGGAGAAAACCCCCGACGCACGGGGAGAACATGCAAACTCCGCACACACATGGCCCTGGCGGGACTAACCATAACCCTAATCCTAACCCTAACCCGGACCCTGGAGGTTTAAGGCGGACATGCAAACCACTAAGCCACCGTGTTCCAAGACTGAAATCTTGTGCTTTGAATTAGTCAAATGAACATAG
>JAFFST010050096.1:312444-317883 GCA_022414735.1 Noturus placidus | reverse complement strand
TATATATATATACCTACAGAACACCTTTTATATATTAGATTTTTTTTTGTATTAAAATCCATTCTTATCCTTGTATGTTTAACCCAGAAATTCTGAGCCAGGTTTAATCTTTGTCTTTAGCACAATTTATTTTTTCTTTTTACTATTGGTTGAAGAATACATGATACTTTAGCAAAATCTCGCCCACATAACAAACATTAGCCATACCACAAGGTCAATAGCGTGTCCACCTGTTGTCAGAAAGGTGCCGGTGTCTGATGTCCTCATAATGCGGCAATTTAGATTACAATGTGAAGTAGAGTCGCAGAAGCAGACTGACTGAATAGCTGTAAAAGAGTTCCTAAGTAGATAAGAACTGCTCGAGTCGGGAGTAAAAAAAAAAAAAAAACTCGAAGAAAGTGATTAAAACAGCAATCAAAGGCGCAAAGTCTGATAAATGTACGATTCGTTAATTAGCATTGTTCAGCTTATGGGGCTAGGGGCAGCTGGTTTGCCTTTCCTTGTACTTTTTAAGTCTTTAAATTAGACTCTTACTGTTTTGGATGACCCGTGGCTGTTATTGACATTAACACATACAGCAGGCTGGTAAGCTGGCAGCATGAATTTTGTATGACAAACAGTAAAAGACAGGAGAATAAAGCGAAGGAAAGATCAGACCAGAAGAACATAGAACAGGAGAAGAGAAGGTACCTGAGGAGAGAAGAGTGGTGTCAGACCATGTTTTAGTGGTGCATGTGCCACTCTGAGATGCAAGACAGACAGGAAGAGGACCATAAAGCATGCAGCGACAGCACACACATCAAGCTGACAGGCCGGCCGGCTGCAGGACAGATAACGCAACCCTGCACTGCGCCTCTCCCTCTATCAACCCCATCCATCATCCACCCCTTCATCTACACCTCAGCCCAATGGCAGCCCACACAGGCACACCTGCCCCGAAACGCCCAGACCTCCATCAGAGCCTATCTCCATCAGGATATAAATATATGCCAATTATCTAGACTGAAGAGTCATACATATGGACGACTGATCTGTCTTATATGCCAAGCAAGCATATTTGTTTCTATAGTCTTTTATGTAAAGAATAAAACAGGGCAGTGTCCGATGTTATAAGAAAATAATCAACAACAGGGCGGTGTGATGCAGCCCAGCATGACGTGGATTTACTGTTATAGTCCAAAGCTGATTCTTTTCCAATAACAGCACATGGTTTATACATAAAATGTTAGACTCCAGTGTCTTTCCATACATTTCTTCACACAGAAGAATCACTACAGTGCAATCAGTCCGTTGACATCAATCGTCGGGTATACAAGTCTATGTGTAAGGTGATACGTACAGTATTAGAACTCCTATTCTAGAGAAATAATACATTTTCTGACCAATCAGATTCGAGAACTCGTCATTTTTTACTAACTTGATTTTAAACCGTTCGTATCGGATGTCTGGTACAAAAAGTTAGCATGATTTAATACCAAAATCAACCAGCTGTCTGGAAGTTTCTTCAAGAGGTCCTCCATTTTGGCCGTGGCCTAATTTGCACAGGTGCATCCAGCCAGTGCCTTGTGTTCCCTTTGACAGAAATTACAATTAGGGGAAAATGTATTCAAAGAAAAGCAAATGACCCTTCAAGACCACCATTGTTCCTTCATCACTCCGGGTTTTGTTTGCGTATCTCTCTCGCCTCGCTCGCCCTTGTTGCTCGTAAAGAGAGTGTGAGGGGGGAGTAATTATGCAAATAGGTGCTGACACTTCAGGGAAACAATGTAGATAGGAACACCCCTTTTCCACACGTCCAGACATTTTTACATAGACACACATGGTCCATCTCGTGTGTATGACCCAGCCAGTGTTGTTATGGTGGTATAACCCCATCACGGCCAGCCTAAGCTCTCTGAACACTAAAAGAAATGCTGACAAAAGAGCCAACAATGACTGTCATCATGTCTGGCCATGGCTTCACTGCTTTATCAGAGGGAAGTGCTGCGTTTTGGAAATGTGGAATGAAAAGGAGAGCTTGCTATCATCCTCTTTATTCAAGCTGTCTGACAAAAACTCTTCAGCTCCGTCACTCTCTCTTTTCTCTTTCTCTCTTTCTCTTTCTCTCTGTGCCACACATGCTCTTACAAGTTATGGCTGTTTTTCTGCTTTATTCTTCTCAAAAGAAGATGATGACTTTGTGCTGACAGATTAAGGTTAATGGACTTCTCCGGCATGTACGAGCACTTTAAGACAAGTGAAAAGACTTTAACGCACCTTTAATGAGTTGTTTTAATTCTTCCGTATCAGCAGGGCGTCTATTATAGACAACTTTGGACCCTTGTTTGGGAAAAGGAGCCCGATGTGAAGCCGTGTTTAAGCGCTATTGTAGCGGTGTTAACTTTGGTTGACCCTTTAGACTCTCAGGATCTATTGAGAGGTCTAAACTAATATTCCTCACTGTCATAACTATATTCTTTTCTTATTCGGTTTACTATCGTTACAGAACAATTAATAGAAGTTACTGAATAATGTGGGGCGCATGGTGGCTTAGTGGTTAGCACGTTCGCCTCACACCTCCAGGGTCCAGGGTTCGAGTCCCGCCAGGGCCATGTGTGTGTGGAGTTTGCATGTTCTCCGGTTTCTTCCCCCAGTCCAAAGACATGATGGTAGGCTGATTGGCGCGTCTAAAGTGTCCGTAGTGTATGACTGTGTGTGTGAGTGTGTATGTGATTGTGCTCTGCGATGGACTGGCACCCTGTCCAGGGTGTACCCCGCCTTGTGCCCGATGCTCCCTGGGATAGGCTCCAGGTTCCCCGTGACCCTGAAAAGGAGTAAGCGGTTGAAGATGGATGGATGGATGGATGAATAATGTGACAGTGTCCTAGGGCAGTGGTTTTCAAAGTGGGGGCCTCTACACAATCAATTCCTAATGTAATGTAAAGATGTAAGATGTAATTATTAATAAAATGGGGGATATATTCAGAAGTCTGTATTTTAACTGTCTTTTAAAGACATCTTGCAAAAGGGGGGTCAAATTTTAATGCCATTAGGGAGGGCCTCGCCCTGGAAAAGTTTGGGAACCACTGTCCTAGGGAGCTAAACACCTAGAGTCCTATCTTGAGTCTTTATTGTTTGCTAATGTTTGCTAGGCTAAACTGTTCTTGTTTACACTTGTAGTGCATGGGAACATCATCTTTCATAATTATCTTATTATTGCTTGGACTGGAGGCTACAGCTAAGTTGTAAGCTATGCTATTTAATCTATGTGTCATGCTTATGTAGCAGAGATGTTCAAGTTAGCTCACGTTAACTAGATTTGATGCCTACTCTCACAGACAACGGACATAGCTGATGACTAATCACATATGTTTTCTCATATTCTGTCGACAGACATACAGAAAACATTCACTGACTTTTGCTTTTGATTCCAAATTGTTATATTGGCTATGCCTAATATTTGTGCCATGCATCTGATTGATTTTCACTCTGTTCTCAGCTTCAAAATTTCTCCCATAGACAGCTCTCTGATCTTCATGTTGGTTTATCCTTTTACAATCTTCACAGGTGAAACTGAAGGCTGAAACCAAGAGTGGATGTTAAGAGCTATTTATTGTTTAAACCATCAGTCTAACAGAACACACCAGGGTAACAAGAAACACCTGTCAGTCACAGGTTCTGATATTTTTGCTTGCCTAATAATACAAAATGTGCTATGTTCCTAGCTATGTTGCTTAACACATCTACAGTACATAAACACCAAGAAATAAAAGCAGAAATTCAAAACTCTTCTCATATTCATCTTTTGATCTCAAACCCGAATGCCTTCCAAGTGCAGCAAAAATAATTTAATTGGCCTTGCCGTTCCATTAGTTTCAGAGGAGACCGTATAACATTATCTAACCAGCTATGTTAAACTCTTCGATAACTCTTTAAGAAAACGTAGGATTCTCTTAACCTGTTTCAATCTAGTGACCTCATCCTGCTCTGAAAAATCTTGCTGTAATCTAAAGTTAGCTTTCCTTCTGGAATCCAGTGCGTGGAAGTTTATATAATGAAGTACAGTGAGCCGAACAGATTTGAGATTCTGAAGCTTATGGCCAGAAAAGTGAAGAAAAGTTATCAGATGCTCCATGGCCCATAAAGTTTACAGCTGAGACTACACAAAGGTTGGTCGTTTTTGAACAGGTGACAGCCTTCAGGTACTTTTGTAGTCATGACACAACATTTGAACACTATCTAGAGACTCGTCTCTTTGGGAAACCTATTCTTACATCATGTATTGTCACTCTACATATTGTCAGAATTTCAATGTTTCAAGCCAATAACAGAGAGTCAAATACACTAATGACTGCTTGATTTTTTTTTTTAGTAAACCAATCCATCTATAATAATACAATTGTTCAAATTGATGCAAACACATGTCTTTCTGCTGAATCCTTGTGAACGTTTATTCCCTAGCTAGGTTGGTTGAACCAGCTTTGGATACAAGTGGAAAGGCCTATTCCTCAGGATCTCCTTTGTGTGATGTTATGGCAGTAATAATAACAAGGCTAATCCGCAGTAGCTTGGATGGACACGCTAATAAAGCACTAATAGATGTGGTTATAGTAGCAGTGGTGTGGTTGATGTTATTGCGGTAATAGAAGCAATGGAAATATAAACAGTGGGGAGGGTTAAACCGATTACATTACACAGTTATTTCTGTTCATCTCCTCCCTTTCCTCCAGTCTACGCTTCCCTCCGTCCCTGACATACCTGCACTACCACTACCACTACCACCACCACCACCTCAGTTGCCTGAGGAGGGTATTGGACTAGTTATGCATGTTTGGTAACGGGATAGCCTATTCAGAGGAGCTTGCTGCTAATTTGTCATGGCCATGTTTCCCTTGAGTGATGTAGACCTGCTTCACCATACACACACACACACACACACACACACACACACACACACACACACACATATGAATGAAAGAGAGGGTGAGATGGGAGGCAGAAACATGGGAATGAAACGTAAAAAGAAAGCCACCATCTTTTTCATTTTTACTTACCATGCAGTGATTTAACACATTATGTTAAGAACTGAAACGATTATCGGTAACACTTTACAGTAATAATACATGAATAATCATGCATTAAAACCTGAATTAAACACTTACTTAAATATTAACTAACAAACATGTACTTTGGAGGTTGTTATTCACGCATGAATACATACAACTCATGTCGTAGTTCAGGTTAGCTCTTTATTAGTTTGTGGTTAGTACATGCCTTAACTCATCATCAGTTCATATTTTAGTAAGCATTAATTCAGGCATTAGTGCATGATTATTCATGTACTGTTATTGAAAGTGTTGCCCAATTATCAAATGATCTAACCTTGGGAGTATGGATAAATGTGATCAATGTTAGGAATAAAATACCTGCGGGCATGCTGTTATAGCAAAATAATCAACA
>JAFFST010050096.1:277167-307424 GCA_022414735.1 Noturus placidus | reverse complement strand
CACTCACACACCAATGGTCTCAGAGCTGCATGCAAGGTGCTAGCTTGCCATTGGGGGCAACGTAGGGTTCAGTGTCTTGCCCAAGGACACTTCGGCATGGGATCACCCGGGCCGGGATTCGAACCACCAACCCTACGATTAGTGGACAACCCGCTCTACCGACTGAGCCACAGCCGCTTTAATAAGTTAATTATTAATAATTAAAAACTATTTTAGTCGTTTAAGAAAATTCAGCCATCGCCAACAAAGAAACCTTGTTAAAAATGACATGTTGTTACCTGAGATGAGTTAAAACATTTTTTAAAGGTTCAATGCAGTTAAATGTTGAAAAATGATGTTAATTTGTAAACCTTTGCATGGTGTTGCCAATTATTTTATATCCAATTTTTTTTGATAGACAATATTACAAAACTCTACAACTTATAGTCTGGAAAATGCAGTAACTGGAAATATGTATCAGTTCATATGTATCAAAAATGTATCAGTAACTCTGACACATTGAGTTCTTTTTGACTATATATTTAATTTACTAGATACTTTCCACCATTGGAATTTTGAAACTTTTTGGAATTTTGGACTGCCACCATTTTGGATCAAATAATTTAATAAATGTAAATGTTATGTAAAACTTAAAAAAGAAAGAAAGAAAGACTGAAAGAAACAGATGAATTTCGTTCTGTCTGTCTTTCTTTCTCTTTCTTCTTGCTTTCTTTCGTGTTTCTTGGTAACTTTCTCAGCACTTCTCTTCCTCTCCTCTGATCTCACTGTGGGTTTAAAGATTGAGAAAGTGCCGCTGTTTTGATTTGGGAAAAGGGGGAAAAAAGTCTCCCTTGATCAGCTAAATCTCCGCTTCTGCGTCAGGCCTCCTGCCATTTTCTATCACTCCAGGAGACGACTGTGTGTGTGTGTGTCTGAGTTTCTGTCTGCTTTTTCCCCTTGCCCACTGGCTGCCTGAGACTCGGTTCCTGCTCCTTTGAAGTGGCTGCATGCAGAATGAAGGTTTTTTCGCATGGTGAATTTGCCCCCGATGCCCGCAGCGTCCCCAATGCACGAGTCGGAAGAACGCCGAGCGCTCGTTTGGGATGGACCTCTTTCTTCTCGCTTCATAACCAGCCTCTTTGTGTTTTGAACTCGAGCATTCACAAGCCATGTAATCTCCAAATTAGGCCTTTCTTCTGCGTGCGAGCCGTGCGTTTGAAGTGCAATTATTTTGCTCATTACAAGTTAATTTTATTGTTATACTTCGTCAGGGTTTCCTGAGGTTACAGCGTTGAAAAGTTTGAGAAGAATGTAGAGAGAGGAAATTAGCGAGAATGAAAGCTTTGAGGTGCTTGTGGCATGCTCTCTATCACTCCCATTTTGTTTTTTTCTTTTTGCCTGAGCACCTCTCACTCCCTCTCACTCCCGCTGTGCAAAAACGAAAAAGACTAAAAGGAGTAGATGCACACCTTTTAAAGTGTATAAAGATTCCCAAAGTGGCCAAACAGTATGAAATATCAAATCTTCCATCGTCTATATCGCTTATCCTTCCTTCCGGGTCACGGGGGAACCTGGAGCCTATCCCAGGGAGCAACGGGCACAAGGCGAGGTACACCCTGGACAGGGTGCCAGTCCATTGCAGGGCACAATCACATACACACTCACACACTTCGGACACACCAATCAGCCTACCATACATGTCTTTGGACTGGGGTAGAAACCGAAGTACCCGGAGGTAACCCCCGGAGCACGGGGAGAACATGCAAACTCCACACACACACACACACACACACACACACACACACACACAGGGCCACGGTGGGAATCAAACCCCTGACCCTAGAGGTGTGAGGTGAACGTGCTAACCACTAAGCCACCGTGCACCCTCGTATGAAATATCTCGTCTTTTTATTTCTGGATTTGCTCTGGAATGGAAAAGCTTAAGCTCAGATCTCAGATATATTCCTACTGCTGTATATCTGCTGTTCCAGACCATTTCCGATTGGCTTTACACAAAATGTACACAGGCTATGTATTGTATGTTATATGTGTATGCGTCTGTGCATGCAATCATGCATGTACTTTGTGTGTGTGTATGTGTGTGTGTGTGTGTGTGTGTGTGTGTGTGTGTGTGTGTGTGTATTGAGAGAACGTGGGTCAGATTTCACATCGGTCCATTTTAAGAACAAAGCAAACATTTGTGTTCCGGCGCACAGGCCAGTTCTAATGACGCGACCGAGTCCGATATCAGCCGCTCAAATCAACGTGTAATAATAGACATCACATTTAAGCCGATTTGATATTTAGTGTCTCATTTCCAATTAAGCCCTCAGATATCAGAGCTGCCCAAAATGATGAAGTAAAGCGAGCAGGCCGGAGATTGGCTTCCAGATACGAGCTAATAGCTGCACCAGTCATTAGCCACTTATAATTGGCAAAAAAAGAGAGTGTTTTAATGTGGTACTGGAAGTCTTAATAGAAATAATTCACAATGCCCTACAGTATTTGCTTTTTTTTTTTTTTAAATGTTACAACATGAGGAGGATTACGAGTTGCAGGAAGTTGCATGTGAAATGTTTGATAACGGATTTGTACCACACTGGTTCTTTCCCCGGGCGCGTTTGCACAGTTAGTACCAAAGCTTCCTGGAGGCAAACGACACACAGTCCCAGATATGAACCGAGAAATATTATTCATATAAATAATTTCTTGTATGACTGCAAGAATGTCCAGTTTCACACAGGGAACACAAATGGCACAAGTAAAGCAGATTTTCGCGTGAAATAATTGATTTTCTCGAGCAACGCCCACACGCTAATACATAAATACATCCAGCACATCTGTAGTATATGAGTGAATACCAGAGGTGCGAATTTCAATATGTCTCCCTTTACTTAAAGAAATGAGGACCCAATAACTCAAAACCGCTTATAATAGAGATCACTTTCTATTAGTTAATGTGAGCTAATATTTGTATGTCTTAGCTTTTGTTTATATCAGAGTAGTTTCAATTCTAGAAAGTTTTTGTGTCTGATTTTTAGGGAGAAATAATAAATAAATAAATAAATAAATAAATAAATAAATAAATAAATAAATAAAATAAATAAAGAAAAAATAAAATAAAAATACACATTAGTGTACACTTGATGTGACACCAAAACTAATGAATTCAGGGAATCTCCACAACATACTACATCCTTTAACATTATACAAATAAATAAAACGCCCAGTATCTATCTATCTATCTATCTATCTATCTATCTATCTATCTATCTATCTATCTATCTATCTATCTGTTTGTATGCACTTGTCCTCTTAGAAAGAAAGCGGTACAGCAAATCAATACAAAGTTCTTACAAATAATCTGACTGATCACTGTTACGTTATAATGAAACAATTCTATCGTGATGGAATGCCCCCCGTCCCCCGTCCCCCCTTCACAGGGCACAAGGGCAGTGAGTGTGAATGGGGTAAATCGAATGCTGTGGCCTTCACACAATCCCACAAATCCACTAGAACATCTATGGGACATTTGAAAGCGACAGTGACATTTAGACAGCGTTCTCTGACATCATCAAATACACCAACCGAGGGAATATCACTAGGAAGAGCTGAGGTGCACATCAGACCCACAAAACTACTTCCGACTGAAAAAATACAGATATTTAAAAAAAAAAAACTTCAAAACAACTGAATAATTCATGAAAGCATTCTACAAAAGAATGTCAAATCAGCACTCTGTACAGCCATGATGAGCAGAAAAGCATCTCAGGGTACATCGATGCTTGGAGTGGATGAGCTGCAACAGAAGACCACCACACCAGGTTCTACTCCTGTCAGCCAAGAACAAGAATCTGAGACTAGAAGATATGAAAAGGAACAGACGATGCTGTTGCCATCTTCAATGAGCTCAGATTGTATGTTAATGCACATAAATATAAACATTAAAACATGCACACACACACACACACACACACACACGCACACACACACACACACAATAATATACTGTACATGAGGTCAACAAAGATCTAGATGTATATGCAGTATGGACAGAATACACCAGGATGCAATAAAAAAATGAAATCTCAGGATGCACACACACACACACACACACACGTGCACACACACACACACACACACACACACACACGCGCGCGCGCGCACACGCACCTCATTGGCTCAATAATAGGCAGCACAAACACAAGCTGTTTGTTTTGTATCTTCTGCCTTTCATCAAGCTCAGAGATAGTGCTGTGTTTTATGTTCTTTCACTGTGCTGCCTCGCTTTACTCTATGCTCCTCCTCTTCTTCCTCATGCTTAGTTCCATTGACGCTAAATAAACTTTATCCACAATAATAGCTGCTGGAAGGCCGCCTGTGAGAACAAAAACACAGACATCATGACAGGTTCAAAGGCAGTATACCTCTCTCTCTCTCTCTCTCTCTCTCTCTCTCTCACACACAAACACACACACACTCTGTTTCTCACTATTTAGTTCATCCCTCCGTCTCTCTGACGTTTGCACCCTCTCTAGTCCTCGTCCGCCTTTGGTTTTCATGCGAGAGAAAGCTCTTTGTCTGGTAAACGGCTCCATCGGTTTTGATCCAGGCGTTTATTAGCTGGAGAGTTTAATTAAAAAGGCCATTCATATGAAAATGGGAGTTTGATAGTGATTGCTGTCCCCAGCAGCCTCTCGCTTCTACTTTTAATTAGAAGCCTGGTTGATTGACATCAAGCCCTGCTGGCTGCTTACTGACATACGCACTCTTTTTTCTTTCCCCCTCTCTACTTTTTCTTTCTGTTTTTTACACACACACACACACACAGAGTTAATACATGCATACAATAACACAAAGGTCATTAAGGAATACACAGCACACTTTTTGACACGTCTCGGTAATTAGCAAGGTGTGTGTGGTTCAGTTCCACACAAATATACACAGATAATTCACTGTGGCCTTGTTCATCATGCTCTGTGCACATTATCCAGACATATCATTCCAAAATTGCTTGCAAACTAGCATCCTTAAACAGAAACCCTACTACCAACTCTTGTAGGTGAGAATACAACCCTATACTTTATACATTGTTCTTTTTCATTTACACATCATGTCCCGGGGGGGCACGGTGACTTAGTGGTTAGCACGTTCAGGGTCCAGGGCTTGAGTCCCGCCGGGGCCATGTGTGTGGAGTTTGCATGTTCTCAACGTGCGTCGTTTCCTACGGGTACTCCAGTTTCCTCCCCCAGTCCAAAGACATGCATGGTAGGCTGATTGGTGTGTCTAAAGTGTCCGTAGTGTGTGAATGTGTGTGTGTGAGTGTGTATGTGATTGTCCCCTGCGATGGACTGGCACCCTGTCCAGGGTGTACCCCGCCTTGTGCCCCATGCTTCCAGGCTCCAGGTTCCTCATGACCCTGATAAAGGAGTAAGCGGTAGAGGATGGATGGATGGATGGACATCATGTCCTCAATCCATACATAAAGATCTTCATATGCTTTCTGTATATGAACATATTATTCTTGTCACGAACAGATATGACTGATAGATTTATTCTTGCGGCTCACCGTGGTTTGCTCTGGAATATCCACTTTCTTGTTTCCTTATCACTTTTCTAAGCTCTATTAACGCTTACTGTTTTATACCCGACAAGTACGAGACCATCAATGTATATAGGTGGATGCAAGT
Source organism: Noturus placidus (assembly GCA_022414735.1). Lineage (NCBI taxonomy): Eukaryota > Metazoa > Chordata > Actinopteri > Siluriformes > Ictaluridae > Noturus > Noturus placidus. Next base: position 301,755 of record JAFFST010050096.1, on the reverse strand, counting down.
AAAGGTTTTTAACATTTATTAAAAATGACCAAATCAATCAATCAATCAGAAGGGCCAGGCAATACTGGGTAAATAAACAAAACACCATAAAATCTAATAAACAGGCACAGGTACGGTGATCCTCAAACAGGCACGAACCTGGAGAAAAGTAAACAAAGCTGAGAAAATATTGAGGCAAAACAGGAAATAAGGAAAAGGCTTAATAGCATCACAAGCACAATACCAGACACTGCAGTGTATGTACAGTGCCCTCTATTAATATTGGCACCCTTGGTGAATATGAGCAAAGAAGGCTGTGAAAAATTTGTCTTTATTGTTTAACCTTTGGATCTTTTGTTAAAAAAAATCACAAAAATACTCTCTGCTCAAGAATATCAAATAATTGAAAACACAACACAGGTTTATCCAAAAAATATATATCTTTGTTAAATATATGTGTGCAATAATTATTGGCACCTTTTTAGTCACTACTTTGTGCTACATCACTTTGCCAAGATAACAGCTCTGAGTCTTCTCCTATAACGCCTGATAAGGTTGGAGAATACATGGTGAGGGGTCTGGGACTGTTCCTCCATACTGAACCTTTCCAGATCCTTCACATTTCGAGGTCCACACTGGTGGAACCTCCTCTTCGGTTCATACCGCAGGAGGGCACTGTATATAAGAGTGTGCTTGATTGTGAACAGGTTAATTAAATCAGTAATCAGGTGAGTGAGAACAGGTATAGATGTATGACAAAGGATCATGTGGTATGGTTGTGAACTGGGCATCATGGGAACTGGAGGGAATGCATCATACAGGTCATACAGGGACTGTTATAAAATAGAGAAATGAAATTGTCGCAAAATTCGCAAATAGACAAGCACATATAGTTTCTGTCAGAATAATGAACTTGCCATGAAAAAAGAAAGTCCTAGTAGGTCTGCAGTACATTTTCAAAAAAATATAATAAAAAGGTTCTGTACATCAATTAGTGCGAGACCGTTAGACCTCGGAGAACATCTGTGATGATTAACTGTATCAGAAATCTTAAATATTCAGTGAAACGAGTGTAATCAACCGAATGATCTTATGTACAGTACACTTTGTGAAGGGTGAAAATTTAGGCTTTATCACTACATACCGTCATGCCGGATAACTGAATGCAGCATTGTCATAGCACATCTGACAACAAAACAAGAGAAACAGAAGACAGCGATGCTCATGCCTGAGCAGACCAAAATGGTACTACAAAAAGTGGCAAAGTCAGTTAATGATCATAATTGTAAATCTAATATTATGGGCCAGAATATTATGGGAATAGTCCTGGGAGAGTGAACGTATCCTACATGGTAGAAAGGTTCGTCCAAGCTCCATGGACGTGTGGACAAGTTATTCAGCAGGAATCCTATGAAAATTAAACTTAAGAACAGGAACCTGTTTCTACATACCAGCTCTGCCTGTACCATCTCGCTCCAAACCCATTCTATAGGTTGGTACTTAGGGCCATAGTTTTGAAGCTCCTAGGATTTGGATGTCCAATGTAATGAAAAAATTTCTGACCAAGTACACTCAACATAAGTCAAAACTCATCCATCTATCCATCCATCTATCCATCCATCCATCCATCCATCCATCCATCCATCCATCCATCCATCCATCCATCCATCCATCCTCCTACAGGGAGATAGGGAAACTGGAGCCTATCCCAGGGAGCATCAGGCGCACGTTTCAGAAAACTCACAATTATCATGTATACTCACCAGTAACTTCTTCAAACCTAACTCTTGAAGTTCTGGTTGTCCTGTGATTACAATCTCATTCTGAAAAGCTTATCGAGTAACGTGACCAAAAATTGCCAGTCAGAAGTTGTTGCACTTTTACATAATCAATGAGATTGCAACACTGAAGACACTGAAGCATGTGACCAGAGCTTCAGAAAGTAACCCACTCTCTGTGGGTTGAAACTACTTGCAGCTTAACTTGTTTGCTTATCTTTGATCTAAGACTCGACTTGGACTTAAGTGTATTAAGTGGATTTTGACTTGGACTTCATTACACTAAATATCAGACGTGTAAATAACTGCTTCTCCAACAATACTTGTGTTACTCAAACGCAAAACTACCTGTTACAGTGATACATTAAGGTGACCAGGCTGCCCAAACCATTCATTACTCAAATTGATTTGCAGCTTAGGGAGCTTAGATGAGAGCTTTTGATTTAGTCCTTGAGAGCTGCCACCTGAGACTTGATTTGGACTTAAGGAGACGGTACATACCTGTGACACTGGTAGGTCCATACCTTATTTATATCTCTTTAATTATTGATCACAAATGGACAAAATGCTCTTTACCAATATATCAGTCTTCTTGTGGTTGTGAACTGGTCTTGTTTTAATAATTCATTGAGACCTTAAAATCTCTTTACTTGTCAAAGATCATTCAAATTATTCTCCCCTTACCATTTTAACAGTATATGGATTTTGGCATATAACTTGAGAAACCACAGTTTTGGACAGCAGTACGTCTGTAATTAACTCCATACACTTTCTGTTAGCGTATAAATCCAGCATCAATCCCTATGAGACCGAAAAACAGTTTACTTCCCAGCGTTTAGAGAAAGTTTAGAGGGTCTACTTATAGTTCAGAGAGACTGTTTATAATCCAGGGACACAATTCTTACAGTTTAATTATAGAAGAGCAGAATGTAAATGATACAAACACAACCTGCCAGGATATATTTCCCCACTCGCTCTCTTTCTCTACATTTCTCCAATCACTTCTATCAAACCTCATCCCATCCTGTCAGACTTCATTTGTACTTGCGTGTGCCTGCATTGTTTTGCTTCGCCTGCCGTTTGGGTTTGATTTGGCCGAGAGTGAGCACTTGCAGTCGAGTGGAAGCGGAGGCAGAAGCGTTCGAGGGCCAAAACCTTGTTCCAATTACGACGGCTTCGTTACAGCCGCTTCCCCACTCTTCTCTCCTGCTCCATATTTCATGGCTGTGCCCTGAAAGCCCTGCTGTTGTTTTTTCATATCGGCTGATTTCCTGTACAGCCTTGTTTAATGTATGTGGAAGCAAGATGCAGATATTGTCCAGTAGGAGGCAGCGATGGGGGGTGGGGGAACTGCAGTGACGTTTCTGAAGATGACATGCGGCTTGCATACGGCAGCGCCTCTACTGTTTCTTTATCGAATTAGAGTGCGGCAAGCAGGCAATCCTGCTCATTTACTCAACTCAATTTGGCCTGTGGCTGACGTCTCGAAAAGTCGCAGCGAAAAACTTAAAGCCAGTAAAGCAAGGCCAAGAAACCCTATGTATTGCTATATACATGAAAAACAGTGTTTTTACACGTCACATCCAATTTAATACACCATATTTTGTGTTTTTTTTTTTTTTTTAAAACAACCCCATATAAAAACCCATCTGAAAGGAGAGGGAGAGATCTACAGCTCAGATGGAAGAAACTATTCACAGGACAACCACATTTTAAAAAAGCTGGGCATTACGGAATAGTGGCAAGAAGAAATGATTGAAAAAAAAAATGACATGAAATCCCATTTCTTTTACTATCTTTTTTGATCTTGAACAAATCCTACATTTGGCAGAAACCCAGCACTAAACACCCTGACAACGTTATCCCTACAGTGAAGCACGATGGTGGTAGCATCACGCTAACCGTTGCCCTTAGCCTGACCTTTGGTGGACGGCCACCTCTAGGACTATTCTGTACATATATTAATGCTGGTTTAATCGATGGTTCAAACATAGCATGTTTAAGGATGAAGATTTAGGATGTTTTTTTTTAATAATTAAACCTGATTGATACTTTTTAAACCTTTATCCCACTAGCTCGATGTCTATTGTGAGTGGCAATGATGATGTTCCTTAAACCTGGCTGAGGCAATAATAGTATAGCATATTGAAGTAACATTAGTTTGTTGCATGGGAAACAACTCAGTATTCAGATGTAATTCATTCGATTTAAACTTTTGAGCAAGTTCCCTTTCATCAGTATTCATTAAAAACTTAAGTTTGTGTCTGGGATTTACATAGTTTTAGCTTCATTCATTCACTAACATTAGCTAACATTTTTTGATTGGTTGCTAGAATCATTTTAAATGATAAATGATTTGGGGAAAATAAACAATCTGGGGCTTCTGCTAGATTAGTGTATATACTGTCGGTTTTGTCCCTTAGCTGTTTTTTTTTTCTTCTTCTTCTTCTTGGTGTCGTTAGCTAACTAAAAGGTTGTTAAACTTTTATGTGTTCATAAAGTCCCATGACCCTTATATATATCGACATACATGTAAACCCTTCATGACATCTGACTTAAAACTACATTGACACAAGCCTCTGTTATGACACTTTACAAGCAGATATGTCATGAAAAGCTTGTGGGTGTGTTAAATAGCCCATTCGTTGTCATTTAACACTTTAGTTTTTGTGTACATACACACAATGTCGTTTGATAACTTTGAAGAGGAGTGTGTTTGGATTAGAGGTTTGTTAGTGCAATTGTATTTGTTTGACACAGTTAAGCTCTCAAGCTCAGGAACAGTGTATACCCTTTTTTGGTTCAGTACACTTTACACACACACACACACACACACACACACACACACACACACACAGTCTAGAGTAGTCATTCTAGTGTGTGTAAGCAGGTGTGTCACCTATGTGTGTGTTAATGTTTGTATTCTAGGATAAACATCTGTCAGGTACACACCAGGTTTATAGCATGTGTTCCAGCTGCTGCCTCAGGTGAGTCCCGTGCTCACGAGCGAAAGCCTCGGCTGTATTCAGTGTCTTGCTTGCTGTCGTCCTCCACTTAAATATCACTTAACTCTGATTAACCCACACTGGCCCACCTGCCAGCTGACTGCCATTAGACTGACCCTTATCTCCTCGTCCGATCTGGCTACAATAGAGACAGGGCCAGAGCCGGGGCTTACAGAGCCTCTTCAATAATAAATCATTAGCTAAACACTTTTGTTCATTTGTGTCATGTTACATGTACTTCAATTTGCTCTTCTGTATCTCACGCCTCGCTCGGCAGATGTAAAAGTGTCCAGCTTTTCTTTTTTTTTATTCTGGTTTTTAAATTTTTTTTCTATTTTTTATTATTATTGAGAAATAAATACCATTTGGGTGGCAGTGTCTTTTACTGTAACTGTAGCTGTATCCTTCTTTATCCCTCACTTTCTCTCTTTCTTCCCAGCTGTCAGATAAAAAGATTGTTTGGAGGTGTGTTTTCCTTGAACTAAAACTATGTTAAATGATATTAAAGTAATCTGACAGATTAGTTTTTTTTAATGCTTAAAAAAAGAAGAAATTATTCAGGATGTTTTGTATAGAAAGTTATCATGGATACCATTTAATATGGAAATTATTAGAGGTTGGTGTGGTATCTGTAAGCATTTCGCAGTAGAATCGGTGTGCTAAGCTAGCTAGCAAGCTAATTTTGCTAATGATTAGTAGTGAACAAAAGTTTTGATTGCTATGGTAGAGGAGATCAGGGATTTTTTTTTTTTTTTTTTTTAACTTTCGGTGTAGTTTTTTAAAATTCCAACATAGTTTGATACAAAATGGCAATATTAATGGTGAACAATATATATATATATATATATTAATTTATTAAATTTTTTTTTTGTGGTATACTTTAAGAAGTAAAGTGGCTTCTGTTAAATAAATTGCAGAGGGTAATACTCAGAAATCATCTGACAAATGCTAGCTAGTTTAGTAACAGTTAGCTTCCTAGCTAACTTAACTAAAATGATCTTGGTTGTTAATATCTAACCGACTGAGAAACCATATAAAATGAGACCTAGATACTGAAATTTCACAGATGTCAACCTCTAACAAATGCTAGCTAATTTAGTATCAGTTCAATAGCTATTTAGCAAGCTTTCCTAAAATTAGTGGGCCAATGCCAAAGATTTTGTTCATGGGCTATCATGTAACTATCATATCATCACAGATACACTGCAGAGAAATAATGCAAATCAAGACTCATATATTGAAATCACACATAAGCCAGCCTCTGACTGTTTGCGAGTGTAATAGCAGTTAGCTACCAAGCTCGTCAACATGTTTATGTGTTGAACAAAATGATGGTTTGTTGTGTTATATTTCATCAGGCAGGCCTAATGTTTGTTAGTCAAGGAGAATATGGCAATGCTAAATATCACTCTTTTCGACCTATGATAAATTTGAGCTAGTTTACTAGCAGTTAGATAGACACCTTGCTAGCTATCTAGCTAGCTAACCTAAAGTTAGGGATGAACAAAATCCTGGTTGTTAACAGCTAAACTATTGTGAAAAACACAACTTGAGATACTGAAATCACACAGATTGTCAGAAGGTGACAAGTGCTAGGTGGGTTATTATCAGTTAGCTATACAGCTAGTTAACTTACCTGATGTTTGGGATGTCCAAAATATTTGGTGTTAAAAGCTAAACTGCTGAGAAACAATGTGCACTGAGATGCAGATTCTTAAATCGCACATATGTCGACTTCTGACAAATGCTAGCTAGATTAGTAGCTAGTCAGCAAGTTAACTGAGATGAAGTTAGTGATGAACAAAATGATGGTTTGTTGTTTTGTATTTTAACAGATGTGACTATGTCATGTCAGAAACACATGGGTATATTTTCAAATTGCTTTTTAAAATTACATTTTTTAAAATCTTTTTTTAATCAGGCTAAAATGTGATACTAGGTCATTACGTAGTTTCTTGCAAATGGACAAACATCGCAAATAATAAATTTTTATACTTAGGTTATTTGGTAACACTTCCGAGTGTTACTAAATAAAGTTACACTGTTCAAATGGTAGGGGCGCACGGTGGCTTAGTGGTTAGCACGTCCGCCTCACACCTCCGGGGTCCGGGGTTCGAGTCCCGCCAGGGCCATGTGTGTGCAGAGTTTGCATGTTCTCCCCGTGTGTCGGGGGTTTCCACCCGGTACTCCGGCTTCCTCCCCCAGTCCAAAGACATGCATGGTAGGCTGATTGGCGTGTCCCTAGTGTGTGTGTGAATGTGTATGTGATTGTACCCTGTGATGGACTGGCACCCTGTCCAGGGTGTACCCCGCCTTGTGCCCAATGCTCCCTGGGATAGGCTCCAGGTTCCCTGTGACCCTGAAAAGGAGTAAGCAGTTGAAGATGGATGGATGTTCAAATGGTGACTATGTAAACCCTTTGTGAAAACAAACATTTATAAACACTTACTTCAGCACTTCAAGAAAAAATCACAAGCTGCTTTTGTCAAATTGGATGTCAAGTTGATATAACACCTATGTTAAGTAAATTTTAGGTGACAGTTCATGTGCTTTGACACATTTCTGAGAGAAATTACAGTGTTAGGACAACAGACTTTGTAGACATGTACAGACGTATTTCTTGGTGTCTGTGAGATAATGTCACGTAAAGGCTTTTCTTTGGCAAGTTGTCATATCAGCATAATGTCATACTTGACATGTCATTGGTGTAATTTTGGTGTAATGTCGACTTGAAATTCAAAAGCATCCTTCATGACAGCATTTGGATTATAAGCATTTCTGACTGTTTATGTAGGTTTATGTCAGTTGTCAGGTTATGTACTGTAGCTTATGTAGTTTGTCAGGTTATGTAGGTTATGTATGTTAGGTTATGTAGGTTATGTATGTCAGGTTATGTAGTTGTCAGCTTATGTAGCCCTTCTGAACACCTTCTGTACATTAGGTAGTTTAACCTTTCGTGCATTTGATTATATCTGCATTCCTACATGTACTGTATACACCTGGAACTACACTAACATGTAAATCACTTCCTAATAAACACGTTTTAGAAACGTCGGTTTCATATCCGCTGTACGATATGACCTCGTGATTGACCTTCTATTGCAATAAGAACTGTTCTGATCCTCTCAGGCTCATTTAACCTTCAGAAAGGGCATCTCAGACCCGCAGCCATGTTACTGTATGTTACACTACACCGACTCTCCACCTCTCCCTCGTATGCTTCAGGTTCACATGGGTGGGTAAGACGGGTTAGGAGTTAGGAGCATATGAAAAGTTGCTGTTTGTTACTCCCAAGGGACAGGCGCACACACACACACACACACACACACACACACACACACACACACACACACCCAGAGAACTACTTTGATGCCGTTATGTCGGAGACAGACGACATTAGGCCTGTCTGCAGCTTTTAGCCCTAAAACCATGTCATCTCCATCTGCACATAGAGAGAGAAAGAAAGGAAAGGAAAGAAAGAGTCCCCTCGAGCCATTGCATCAGTAAACAAGAAATGCTACTACACCAACAGCTATAGTGTATGTGTGTGTGTGTGTGTGTGTGTGTGTGTTTGCATGAACACGCCCACATGGTGCTACTTTATTACTATATATACTCTTATTGATTGAAGTTCACTTTTTTTTTTGGCTGGTTATAAACACCAAACCAGTTTAGATTAAGTTTGAGATTTTGATAGGGTAATTAACACATTTTACATCCCTTGTTCCATCAACAAATAGTCATGAAAGCATCAGTATAATAATTAAATGACCATATTATTGCCTGGATATACAGTATAGATCAGTTAAATTAAAATGTATTTATCATACACTAATACAAACTATTTGCTATTTTTATGTGCGTTTATGGCTCAATGCTGAATAAATAAATACAATAATAATAATAATAATAATAATAATAATAATAATAATAATAATAATAATAAGAAGAAGAAGAAGAAGAAGAAGAAGAAGAACAACAACAGCAACAACAACAACAACAACAACAACAAGAAGAAGAAGAAGAACAAGAACAAGAAGAACAAGAACAAGAAGAAGAAGAAGATTCTAACATGTTCCTGTTAAAAAAATTTAAAGCTTTTTAAAGAGTTTTTTTGTTTGTTTGTTTGATTATTTATTTATTTCAATCACATTAGTATGCAATAGTATATTTTTATTCCATCCACCAATCCCCCGTAAACACATTTACTATGAAAGAAAGATGCATGAGTGGAAGACTATCACATATTATTTATGTGCATTCATATATTTCTTTACAATTAACAACTCACCTATGAACTACAGTATACTGTATGTATGATTTTACATCATGGTTTTACCGACTAGCATTATTTACCATTAATAATTTATATGCATTTCTTTTTATTTTAAAATGAACCAAATAACCCAAATGATAATCACCTGAATAAAATAATTCACATTTTGAATATTTACAGCAGGGGAGTTCATTTTATCAATCAAAATTGTGTAATGTCACAGAATTCCTGCTAATTTATGCTTAGTCATGGACGCACTCAGGGGATAAAAAGTTCAATCTAAAACCCTGAACAAGTTCTTCATTTATCTCTCTCTTTGGGGAATCTTGTTTAGAACCAAACAAACTGTTTCCAGCAAAGCTTCCAAGTAGAATCTTCCTGAGAAACTAAGAGCCGTTAACCATGCAAAGAACCCTTGAAGAACAATTTCTATTTTCTAAGATTGTGAAATACTCATTATTTATAACATTTAAACAAGCCTCAATTATCAATTAAGTCACCTTTGCCACATTATTAACAGTAATGGATGGTTTGTTAATGTTAATTAATGCAGTAATTAATGTTAGTTAAAAGGAACTTGAAAAGCATCAAAAGCATCACCATAATTGTTGCGTAACCTTGTCTTAGCTACACACATTAGTAGTATTTTTTCGAGTCTCATTCAAATATAAGCAAGCATAAGCCTTTATGGGAAAATAATCAGTGACAGGGTTGTGTGATGCAACATTACTGTTACCAGTTCATATCCTGAAGTGGGTTTTTTTTTTTTACCCTCGTACCCCTCACATTTTGGAGATTTTACAACATTTAATGTTGTACTTTTAACCATTTACAGTTACATTTAATGTTGTGCTACATCCGTGAAACAAGTTAGATGAAGACTTACTGACTGCTAAGTTAGGTTCTGACACTGAAGACTCCTTCCATAAATGTTAAATAAACATCTCCTTACAGAAAACTTCACCATATCATCTATTATATTTTTTTCCGTTAAATATTTTTTTTTCTAAATTTCTGTTCGTTATTAGCTTTAGATTATGTAACACGTGCCATACAAGTCCACGTGAATGAGTTGTTACTATAGAAGCAATATTGCATTAGAACAAGAAACATGAATATGGTACAAACGTGATTCGAAGTATTACAGTCATAGCTGCTGTTCTAGAATGAAGCATTTTCTGGTGAATTACATTTAATCACTCAACACTGCTGTGGTATAAATAATAAATAACAGTGAACTTGAAGTGAAATGATTCAACTTGAGTCAACATTAAAATTTACATGTGAATATTTAAACAAATGCATCAACAAAATTAATACGGAAGCTCAAATCTGCTCATGTTTGTGTGTGTAGCTTCAACATCATGATGAGTCGCCTCATACTGTCTCACTTGTGTTAGCCTATTTCACTGTAGTCATTTTGCTAATGCTAAGCGGTTTGAAAAATCAGGCCCATGACTGTAAAAAATAATGTATGGCACCATGTTCTCTTTACTCGAGTATATTTGTAGCAATCCGTCATCTCGTGTCAGAGGCTTTTTCCTTTCTTGTCCATATTTTCCTTTCATCATTTATATTTTTCCCCTCCCCCCTCCCTCTTTTCTCATAGTCACACTCCTTGTTTAAGGTCAATGTGCGCAGGTTTTATATGAATCTTTTATTTATGTAAGTGCTTATGGATGTCATTTTTTACCCCTAGCCCTTTTCTTCCCTCCCATTTCTCTCTCTCTCTCTCTCTCTCTCTCTCTCTCTGTCTCTCCCTCTCTCTCTCTGTCTCTTCATTGGACTGGAGCGAGTACTGATAGGCATCTATGTTGGAGTCTGCCTGTGTTTCTGCAGACAAAGCGCCTCCAAGAGCTACGCTGTACTCCCTGGGAACCATGCGCAAGCCCCCTTCCTCCTTCCTACCCATAATGCTCCTTTCCCCTCCCCCCAACATTCTACCCTCTGCCAGCCTGCCTTCCTGCCCTCCACCCACGCCTGGGGCACGAGCTTCAACACAGGCCAAACTGCTGCCACTTTAAGGGCTTTAAAGCTCAGTTCTCAGGCCTCACTCCGGACACACAGCACTGCATGGCTTAGTGATTTCGCCTGACTGCGCTCAGCTGCTAATGATGCTAATGCTAAACTCTTTAGGAGTGGAAATGGGTGTTTGATGGAGCAGAGAAGAGCTCCAAATGGAGTTTGTGAGCACCAGTTTGGTGTATGTGGCACCCAGTAGTAATAGCCAGGCAACTCTTGCAGGCTAGTGGGACATTTATGAAATGATACGGCTCTAGGAACATTCAATCGGTCTGATTTTCTGAATATTCATAGAACATGTTTTACTAAACATTCCTGATCACTTTTTTTTTCCACATTGTAGTCCCTTAATGGGGACATAACAGGAATGCTGCATGAGCAACATCCTATTAACAGAGCAAAAATCCTATATTGCAATAAAAGTTATTTTCTATTAACGTTACACCCTAACCTTTTAAAATCCTGACAAATAATTTCAGAAGGGTTTTAATAAAAATTCTAGGCTGTGATTGTGAAGCTTTATCACAGAGTCATAAGGAGCAGTCAGTACAAATGTGAATAGAATTCATTTCGCCGCATTGAGCTCCTCAGTGGGAAATGATCCAAAGGTTTGAGAAAAAGGAATTCACTTGGGGTAATGTACAACTTCATTTCATGTCACATTCATCAAGGTGAACTTTTATCCTGTAAATTCTCAAAGTCTGAAAGCATGAACCAATAGAAGACAAGAAGTCTTCCATTGGTTCAAATAAATGATCCCATGCAAAATTAAAAAAATAAAAGAATAAATTGCACAAGCAAACAAAACCAAACAAACAAATAAAGAAATAATCATGCTATCAATAATCAATAATCAAGCAAATAAAACCAAACAAACAATGATTTAATTATGAAAGCAAGCAAGCAAAACCAACCAAACAAATAATCATGCAAGCATACAAGCAAAACCAACCAAACACATAAATAAATAATCATGCATGCAAACAAACAAAACCAACCAAACACATAAACAAATAATCATGCAGGCAAACAAACAAAACCAACCAAACACATAAATAAATAATCATGCATGCAAACAAACAACACCAACCAAACACATAAACAAATAATCATGCAGGCAAACAAACAAAACCAACCAAACACATAAATAAATAATCATGCATGCAAACAAACAAAACCAACCAAACACATAAACAAATAATCATGCAGGCAAAAAAACAAAACCAACCAAACACCCATCCATCCATCCATCTTCAACCGCTTACTCCTTTATCAGGGTCACGGGGAACCTGGAGCCTATCCCAGGAGACATCGGGCACAAGGCGGGGTACACCCTGGACAGGGTGCCAGTCCATCGCAAGGCACAATCACATACACACTCACACACACATTCATACACTACGGACACTTTAGACATGCCTAACATGCATGTCTTTGGACTGGGGGAGGAAACCGGAGTACCCGGAGGAAACCCCCAACACACGGGGAGAACATGCAAACTCCGCACACATGATGGCTCTGGCGGGACTCAAACCCCGGACCCTGGAGGTGTGAGGCAGGCGTGCTAACCACTAAGCCACCGTGCGCCCCCAACCAAACACATAAATAAATAATCATGCATGCAAACAAACAAAACCAACCAAACACATAAATAAATAAACATGCATGCAAACAAACAAAACCAACCAAACACATAAATAAATAAATAATCATGCATGCAAACAAACAAAACCAACCAAACACATAAATAAATAAATAATCATGCATGCAAACAAACAAAACCAACCAAACACATAAATAAATAAATAATCATGCATGCAAACAAACAAAACCAACCAAACACATAAATAAATAAATAATCATGCATGCAAACAAACAAAACCAACCAAACACATAAATAAATAAATAATCATGCATGCAAACAAACAAAACCAACCAAACACATAAATAAATAAATAATCATGCATGCAAACAAACAAAACCAACCAAACACATAAATAAATAATCATGTATGCAAACAAACAAAACCAACCAAACACATAAATAAATAATCATGCATGCAAACAAAAACCAAGCATAATGAATAATCATGCAAGAAAGCAAATAAGCAAGCCACTAAATAAATAAATAAACAAAATGGCAAATATTAAATAGGATTATTCTTCTCTTAAACAACTGTCACGACTCAACTTATATAAATAGTTACAAAAGGTTAAGGTTAGGGTTATTATGTGCACCTTTACTCACAACTTTATTGCTATGAAATTATATAAAATCCAATACCTCCACCCTCACGGCTTTGAATTCATACGCATTCATCATGAGATCATGTTTTATTTATATAATGTATTCTTTACCTTGCAATCTACCTAGCTAATTTTATGACCCACTCCTAGCTCAGCCTCCAGGATCGCCCCAATTCATAACGTTTTTCAAATAGTGAGCCGGATAAAATCTAGTTTAATTGCTGTTTCGTGCTGTTTCTTGTATGCTGCTTGTTTAATTGTCTACTTAAACATCCTTTAGCCTCAACAAACACTGCAGGTGTTGGAAAAGCCCATTTGTCTCTCAGCATTCAGTTGAAGGAAAGTGAGGCGATGGCCTCTTGTTAGACCACTTGAAGAGGTGGTGATTTGGAGCTTGCCTGCGTCTCCCCTTGTGCTTTCCTTTCGTCAGACCTCTGGACGACCTCTATAACTTGTTGTGGGGGTTCAGAGTTTTGGTGGAAAGGCGGCTGCTTAAGCCGAGGCCCGTCGCACACATTCCTCTCGGGCTATCGCTGCCATCACTTGACAAGAATTATATAATTGCAGCCTGTGATCTCATTCTCCTCAAAGGACATTTTGAAGTTTCCTTTCCTCTCTTTAGTTTTTTTTTTTTTTTATGTTTTCTCTCTCCCACTCGCTGTGTAATGTTCAAATTGCTCACATTAAATCACCCCCTTTCCCTCCTCCTTCCTTTCCCCCTTTACTTCCTCATCTCTCTCTTTCTTGTTTTTGCATTCCTTACTCCCTTGTTCCAACTCCGTCCTTTTCCAAACTCTCCTTCCGTTGTTGTCAAATTGTTTATGATGTGCTTATCGCTTTAATGTGTGTGATTGTGCTTACGTGCATGAGCATTTGTGCACTCGCTCTGCAAACACCACGATGGAGCGATACAAAGCCGCATTTATCTACGTCGTCCACGTTTAAAGATAACCGGCCTACATGTTGGTTAAGGGAAATGGAAAACAGGCAGAGGGATAGAATGTAAAAAAAGGAACACAGAAATGGACATAAGAGAGGAAAAAACAAAAGATACAGTACTGTGTATGTTGTTTTATATTTCTTGCTTTTTTTCTCCTGATATCACTGCAAAGTCCAGGAAACACACACACACACACACACACACACACACACACACACAAAATAAAGAGATTAAACGTTCTCACTGTAATCTTGTACTCACAATCAATGAAATAGGTCTCAGATCAGCGATTCATAACCACGCTCCATCTCCAGAACCAGTATTATACCCGTGTCTGATCTGAGAACAGTAATCAGGTACAACCACAAGCATGTGTGAGTCACTCAGCGATCATAGGGTCATACCATGTGCTAATGACGGGGGTCACGACCTCAGCAGTTGTGGGTGAATCCCAAATTGAAGAGTCACACACTGCGCTGCTTTGATATGATTAATGAGTCAGTATTGCTAATTCATCACAGTTTAAAAGAACAGTTTCTCCACAAAAAAAAAAAAAATTAATTAAAAATCTAATTAATATTTAAAAATAATTAATTAAAAACACCAAATTCTATGTATGGCAAATGTATTCAATCAGCCATGACATGTTTCGTGTCGGATGTTTGCTTCCAGGCTAATATAACTAATCCAGTTATACTTGTCAAGTAAGACTTGACACTGTAGTTTAGTTCACTGTACTTTATAAGGTTCTGTCAGTTTATCCATTGCAGAAATGTGTCATAGTTAATATAGCACAACTGTGAATGTTTGCTAGATCAGTTTCAAATTTTTAATCTTCCGCTCTTCAATAAACTGCTCTGACTCATTTAATTTTATTAAATGAAATATTTTGGTTTGCAGAACAAAATAGAGCGTCTGCTAAACGATGCAAATGTAAAGGTTCTACGTGGAATCCAATCTTAGTTTCTCCGTACAGAGAGAGCGCTATGTATGCACGCATGTTGGAGTCCAAGTATCTTCATTATCTAAACACCCCCTGTAATACCCATATTTAAGACTTTATAACGTACCAGATTCCACATTGTAGCTGAATGGTGTAAGGTGATGGGGCGGCCATTTTGTACAAACAAAATCAGTTTCTTTGTTACCGCTATTTGGTATCATTATTATACTGTAAGCCCCGCCTCCTAAAAGTTGTACAAATTTAAATGCAATGTAGATAATGATAAATTTAAAAAAACGTATATTTGCAAATTCAGACTATCCTGTAGCCCTATTATTTCACAAATGCTGATCAGAAATGACATTACATATCTTAAGTACGGCACATAAAGCATGTATTTGAATATTCAGACATGCATTTGCGATTTAGGTTACATAGACCTCCATTGCGCATTCCAGTGCAAAACTAAAAAACTAAAAAAAAAATGTTTAAAATAAGTGGAAAATTGTATTTGTCCCCCACATTTCAGTATCTGATCGAAGATTCTTCAACATACTGTATTACAGTGGTCATGGACATAACTACAGACCTTGAATCAGCTGCTGGTTGCTTTATATATATATATATATATATATATATATATATATATTACACTTATATAAGACTACTACTTCTTAGCCATGTTATTTATAATAACAAAACACTTCCAACTGGAGTATGCTTTCAGACATTCAACCACTCAAAAACAACTCCGAACAAAAAAAAACCCCATCAGGAACACTGGTGAAAGTAACAGTATATCTGTTTCTACCACACACAGTATTGTTGTATTCTCAAATCTGATTGGTCAGAAAGTGTTCATTAATTTCCTTTAACTTCAGCTCTGACAGTAAATCTGGCTGTAATTCAAATCACAGGTTTATTTTAATGCGCTTGCTCTAATACGTTATTGTCTGTATAGTACTTACTATATAGAACTTACTATAAAGTAACTTACTATATTTTCTGCTAGGAGATGTTTATTTAACGTTTATGGAAGGAATCTCTGGTGTCAGCGCTTTGTCACAGACAGTATATTTTCCACCAAGTCTTCAGTTTCTCAGTAACATGACAAGTTGCGTTTTTGTCTTGACTTTAAGAGAGAAAAACAAATATAGGCTGGAGATGAAACAACTGTTTATAGCTTCTATAATGTAAATAATAAAAGGAACTGGCTTGTCTCATCGACAACCAGTAACATTATACGTAGCTATAAATGGTCAAAAAGCATGGCATGTTTGTTAATGAATTACAAACGAATCATTGGCAAACTGCTGTGCTATACAAGACACTTCATATTGTGCTGTTATAGGAAGTTCAGGCTGGCAATATTAATTTAACATCACACCACCAAGTCGTTGATTATTTTCCTAAAGCAGTACGAGTCCAAGTGTTTCATTTTCCCCCATCGAAACATCGTTCACTGCATCTTGTAGATAAAACCATAGAATGTTTATTCAGCAGAAGCTTCCCAGATGACCATAGCTATGTTTCCATCCACATATTTTTATGCAAATTCTAGAATATTGCATACATAATAAAATAAAATAAATAAAAACAAAATCTCCAAAATGTGCATAAGAAACATATGTGCTCAATTGAGACAGATATTTTTTTTTTATCCAATTAGAAGACATGCGCATAAACTAAGATGGAAACACATTTACTCAATAAGTTCCTCCATGCTCGTCAAAAAAAAAAAAGTCATGTGACTTTGCCTCAACAAATCATGTGATTGGATAATTGGTTCCAGTTGAATGATTGGAAAATGGCGGAGAGCAAGAGGTATGTTCAGATAGATGACTTTGCGCCAGTTTCCCCGGAAGTGACGATTTTATTCTCTTGAATACACGGGATAGAAACGGTGCTTTATTTATGAATGTTTTATGTGATATTCAAATTTGGATGGAAACTTAGCTACTGTAGCAGTACAGACGTCTTCAGAAATCTTCACTTTAATTGAATTGCTAAATGAATGCATAGAATTTGGTTGTTTCTTCTTCCTCCTCTACTCTAGTCTTTTCCTATTTCTTCCATGTAATATACACATGACCATTGGGAGGCACTAGAGTCCTACTTCAATGACAGACCTCTGTGTGTGTGTGTGTGTGTGTGTGTTTGCTTGTGTGTCTCTACACTGAACGCTTTACAGTGTGGATTTATTGAGGGTGGAAATGCTGTTATTATTATTCAATCCTCCTCTCATGCTCTGGAGGGAGGCAAGGAGGAAAAAAACCCTCTTTTCAGAGGGGATTCTGCTCATCGTCTGTGTGTGCGTAGGGAGGCAACACTGACATCTCTCACTCCTTCTTTCATTCCTCCTTTCATTGCTCTTCCTCTGGATGGAGGGCAGAAGAAAACAGCTTGGCAGAGATATGTGGAGTGTCCTCTCGTTTCTTTACTAACACATCGTTGCCTCTCGCTGATTTGGACTTTCTTTCCTTCCCTCTTTATTTTTTGCTGTTTTTTGTTTTTGTGCCATGACAAAGCTTTATCCATCACTCACAAACATTAAACTGACAATATGATTAAACCATGTACACCATTCTTTGTGGATTTGATTCCAAGCTGTGGACAGGATGTCCTGCAGTGTGTGTGTGTGTGTGTGTGTGTGTGTGTGTGATATTCTGTTTGAGGTGTATGGCAAATCATACAAGGGGGAACAAAAGAAAGGGGGACACACAAAAGAAAGATTGAAAAAAGAAAGAAAGAAAGAGCTCCCAAGTAGGCCTCCATGAGAGTGGTCTGCATGCTATGAATCATAGGTAGTGTGCATTCTAGAGACAGATGAGCAACGTCTAAAAACTGAGACAGAGAGAAAGAAAGAAAGAAAGAAAGAGAGAGAGAGAGAGAGAGAGAGAGAGAGAGAGAGAGAGAGACCCCAATCCTGAACAACCAACCTCGGAGGAGGAGTGAAAGAGTGACGATCCACCCATCATCCATTTTATGATTACAGAATCCATTTTGCTGATGTGTGCCTACACGCAGCCCTGTGTCATTTGTGCTATGTATTTTTTTCCCCCTTCTTTTTGTCAGCACTAATTAAGCAAAGCATGTTTAGGCAGGAAATTAATTGATACATCACCAGGCGTCTCTCTTTCTCTCTTTGTCTATCTCCCTCTCTCTCTCGATCACACACACACACACACACACACACACACATACACACACACATTAGATTCGTGTGTGTCCCCCCACACACAAAAGATGGCAGCATTCGGAAATGGAGTTGGAAATGAACGCAAGTGTGAGAATGAGCGTTTTGAAATCTATAAGCCTCCAAAGATCATATTACACAGATGATTCGATAAGCGTCCCCACTGCAGAAACACTTAGCACGCTGTACTTTTAATTAAGCACAGCTACGTGGAGGACAATGAGAAAAACAGGACAAGGACGAGAACGGGGACAAAAGTGCGGAGAAAAGAATGAGACGTGTTTTTATAGTCAGAAGAGGATGTGTGTGTGAGAGAGAGACAGAGAGACAGAGAGAGAGACAGAGAGAGAGAGAGAGTGAGTGAGAGACAGAGAGACAGAGAGAGAGTGAGTGAGAGACAGAGAGAAAGAGAGAGAGATAGAGAAAGAAAGAGAGAGAGAGAGATGGAGAGAGAAAGAGAGAGAGAGAGAGAGAGATAGAGAGAGAGAAAGGGAGAGAGAGATGACATTTATCTTCATGGCCCTGACCCGTTTCGTAATTTGAGCCGTGAAAGTATCAAAGCACGAACAGAGATAGAGGAAGTCTGAAGAAAGTCTTATTATTTCAAGTACTCGATGATTAACGACTCGTAACTCGATCACAAAGTCGATGAAAATTATATTCCATTATATTATATTTATTATATTAAAAGTCTACGATTTATTCATAATTATAATTGGCACTAGTGTGACAAGTCGGACGAATTGGAGCAAAAACACAAATTAAATTGTTGGAAAAAAGAAAAAAAATCTATGAATGCTAACCCCGTCCCTAAACCTAATCTTACCTTAACTTTCAGAACTTAATCTCTGTGCTTGTGCTTTACTGTTATTTATTTCACATGTTTTTACTCCTTTATTTGTGCCGGGTAGGTACATCGATGTGTGTCCATTGTCTTTTCACTTTAATATATAAAATGTCAACCAGAATATGGAAACAAAGAGTTCGAGAACATGTTGTGGAGGTGTAACACATGTTTAGAGTAAGTTATCATATTGGCAATTAAAATAAAATCATTTTTTTTTACCTCATATAGGTACCGCACATTTTGCTTTTAATGTAATTTCCTATGCATTGCAATGAGAACATTAGATAAATCCTTTATACAGTATATATGTAAGGAATAAAACTCTTGGAGGAGTGCTGTTATAGAAAAATAATCAATGATGAGATTCTGTGATGCAGCCTCATGTGACACATTGTTACTGTCACCACCCTGAAGATGATTATTTTCCTTTCCAGAATGTCCCAAAGCGTTTGATTTCTCATATACCAAATACAATTGGTCATACATGCAATAACTTTTTAAAAATCCATTACTCTCTTGAAGTTAATAATAATAATAATAATAATAATAATAATGCTAATAATAATACTAATAATAATAATAATAATAATAATAATAATAATAATAATAAAGCTCATAATGTTACCGAGAAACCACATAATTTTCCCATGAGCGGAAACAAAGCACTGACACTGGAGATGCCTTTCATAAATGTTAGGAAACTTCCCCATATCAGCATTTACACGTTTTCCTTTCTTAAATTAAAACAGTTTTTTGTAGTTAGGCATAGCTTATGACCATGCAAGTCACTGTGAAGGAGTTGTTACTATAGCAACACTAACATAAATAGAGCGCATTAATATAAACTTGTGATATGAATTACACAGGGAAGTACCATACCCTGTCCAGGGTGTACCCCGGCTGGTTCCCAATGCTCCCTGGGATAGGCTCCAGGTTCCCTGTGACCCTGATAAAGGATAAGTGGTATAGAAGATGGATGGATGGATGGATGGATGGATAGAAGTACCATCGGAGTTGCTGTTATAGAAAATGAATCAACACTTTTTGACCAATCCGAATCGAGAATTCAAAACGGCTGTGGTTTGTACTGGAATGGTTTACTTAGGCCTACTTTTTTTTGATACAGCTCTGTTTTGGACAGTGTTTTCTCCTTTCCCATGCAATAAGTGGCTTTGATCATGTGATTCATTACCTCACACATAATAATATGATGGTAAAAATGACATTTTCATTTAAAATTTAATTTTAGTTACGTCATTCTATCACTATCCTGATCCTGTACACTAGCAAGAAGTCATAAGAAAAAACATACTCAGGTAGCTGGTGTGAATGTGTGTGTGTGTGTGTGTGTGTGTGTGTGTGTGTACCCTTTCTCTTAAAAGTGCGGCCTACACGTGCCGAGGCATTAAGGCGTGTATATATAGTGTGTGTGTGTGTGTGTGTGTTTGTGTGTGTGTGAGTGAGTGAGAGTAGTCATCCTCCTGTTTGAAGTCAGCGATAAGAAACACTTGTCCAAACAGGGCTGCATGGTGGACCCGAGTGGTGCTTTAACCACATCCCAATCTAATGTGTCTGTGGGGTGTGTGTGTGTGTGTGTGTCTGTGGGGTGTGTGTGTGTGTGTGTGTGTTCTCTCCATCACTACAGGAGTGACAGCACTGAGCTCAGGTTTAATGATGTAATGACGCTGAAAGTCCCTATTTTATTTAGTTTGGGTGTGTTTGTGTGTTGCGAAATCACTGTATGAATTACACGACTCGTCTTTAAATAATCCCAAACTTGTCTGACTTCTGCGAAGAACAAAACCGTCCCCTCATATCATTGCACTCGTATCATTCAGCTGTCATGCCTCAGCCTTTAAAATAAACCAAATAGTATTATTGTTGTTATTTTTTTGAGGAACATGGACACCCAATGACACCACATGATTTACAATAAATAAATATTAAAAAAAAAAAAAAGTTAGCTAACAATAGCTATTTAATTTAGCTAGCTAGCTCACCACTGGTGACATAATTTGATCGCAAAATATCAAAAACTGTCAGGTAATACTGTCAAAGTAATACAGGCAGTAAAACTGACTGGTCTTGTGGGGTGTTCCTGGTATGCATACCTACCAAAAGTGGTCAAAGGAAGGCCAACCAGTGAACAGGCAACAGGGTCATGGGCACACAAGACTCAGTGATGTGCATGGGGAGCGAAGGCTAGCGCGACTGGTCCAGTCCCACAGAAGAGCTACTGTCATGTCAAACAATAAACATTTTCCAAAAGGTCTTAAGGTTAGTGTGAGGTGCAAATTCACTGCTTCATTATCATTATCTTTCCTGTATGATTTTGGTTTTGTTTAGTTAAAATGTTTTTTATTTTATTTATTTTTTTTTTTTTTACAAATGGGTAATACTTAAAGGATAAAGACAGTGTGTGAGAAGGAGAGTAAGCGTTTAAACCTCAATGTTTGTACTTCACAAAACTAGAAGGTGAATTTTCATATATCTGACAACCACACACCTAACGATTTAATTAAATGAAATGATAAAATTCTGCCGTGTACGATTGTTTAACAGAAGGTAAATCTCTCTCTCTCTCTGGTTAGGTCTCTCTCTCTCTCTCACCCACACACACACACACACTATGACAGAAAAGCTGAAGCTGTGAAAGGGACAGGAATTGAGCAATAAAGAGAAATGTAGCATTGTCTAACATGTGGTCACACTCTGGGGGCCTTCTCTAAAATGTGCACTGAACTGGGATTAAATCTCTCTCACGCATGAACACACTCACTCATGCATTCACACACACACACACACACACACACACACACACACACACACACGTTAGTTTATATTTTACACACTGATGTAATATGACAATTTTTTAACTGATAAATGACAAAATTGATCAATTACCCCTAAATACATTTTAACACCTCCAAAGTAACAACTAAAGGATTTTCCTGTCATTACCTGCTGATTCATGACCTCTGTGACCTGTGATTTCATGGCTGGATATAAGACATTGTAACATGTCCTATACACTAACATATGTCCTATGAACGAACAGCATGATGGTTAATTTTCTCAAATAAAGTCATACGGGTCACCTTTAGCTGGCGTTCTTGTATAAAAACAACATACAATTATATAGAAAGTTAGTATATAATATACTGTGTAAATATGCAATAATCTTACTAAACATTTAAAAAAAAATGTTATAGTGAAACAGAAAATGGAACAATTATACACCACCAAAAACTTTTAACATGATTTGAAGTCTCTACATTTTACAGGACATGAAATATGTTCTGTCCTCTGTTTATTTGGTAGGTTTTTGTATGGATGTGGGTCTTAAATTGTAATTGTAATTAAAACTTTAATTCAAATTTTATGTCAAATTTTTGAGTAATTAAATATTTCAGTGAGACTAAATAAAAGTAAAAGCAGTTTTAACCATGATCACTTCTTCCTATTATTATTATTATTATTATTATTATTATTATTATTATTATTATTATTATTATTATTATTAATATATTTCTGTATCTTTTACTTGTTTCTTTGATCACTTTTAGGCATAAATTAATATTCAAGAAATTACATCGCTGAGTCAGGAAACACTTTGACTCACTAGCTATGTTTCCATCCATGTATTGTTATGCGAATTTTGGGATCGCATTAAAAAAAAAAAAAACGCTGGACAGGAACACCAGATGCGAATAAAATCTCAGAAAATGCGCTTAAAAAAACTTATGCTGAGTTTTTTTTAATGCGATAAGAAGGCATAATCATGAATATTTACTGAATAAACTCCTCGATGTGCATTAAAAAAAAAATAATAATAAAAAAAAAACCTTGTGACTTTGCCTGAACAGATCACGTGGTTGGATAATTGGCTGAGAAAAGAAAAATGTAAAAAGTAAAAATGGCAGAGATCGAGAAAGTTTGGATAGACGACTTTACGCCAGTTTCCCCCGGTGTTGTTCTCTTGAACACATGGGATGGAAACAATTCTTCGTTTGCAAATGTTATACTCCAATTTTTCGAATAAGTTATGTTCACAGCTTGGATGGAAACATAGCTACTGTTCTTCCCTGCAGAGCCTGGAAAAAAAAAGTAAAATAAGACACTGTAATCGGTTATGGTGCATCGTAGCAGAGCCAAATAACTCGAAATCATCGCTTTAGGTCACCAAAACTGATTATGTGCAAAATATTATTGCATCTACACTGACAATCCAGTGATTTCTAGTTATCCTAATATTTCTAGTTCCACAAAATAAGACATGGCAACACTTTTCTTTCCAAAATCATGGTAAAGTTAAGAGAGAGAGAGAGAGAGAGAGAGAGAGAGAGAGAGAGAGAGAGAGAGAGAGAGATGGAGAGAGAGAGAGATGGAGAGAGAGATGCTTAGAGAGAGAGAGAGAAAGAGAGAGATGGAGAGAGAGAGAGATACAGAGAGATGAAGAGAAAGATGGAGAGAGAGAGATGAGAGAGAGAGATGGAGAGAGAGATGGTTAGAGAGAGAAAGATGGAGAGAGAGATGGAGAGAAAGATGGAGAGAGAGAGAGAGAGAGATAGAGAGAGATGAAGAGAAAGATGGAGAGAGAGAGATGAGAGAGAGAGAGAGAGAGATGAGAGAGAGAGATGGAGAGAGAGATGGAGAGAAAGATGGAGAGAGAGAGAGAGAGAGAGAGAGAGAGAGAATAATATGTGCTTAATATGATGCTCGCTCTACCATTTATCCATGATCTTTGTGCTTAGGTCTGAATTCTGTGTTTGGATGAAAGCCGAAAGAAATGACTGTAAATCTTACACACGTCTAGCTGATCTTGTTATCTCTCCCTGGCTCAGAGTGTATTCCCAGACAGGGCACATTTCCTAAAGAAAAAAAAATACAAACAAAAAAATAACCTTCAAGCCACGTTTAAGTAAATAGCAACAGTCAAATGTACAGACCACAAAAACATCAGCGACTCATCTGCTATACAAGTGCTAATGAAGTTAACACAACTCTGTTTGCTAACGTGTGTGTGTGTGTGTGTGTGTGTGTGTGTGTGTGTGTGTGTGTGTGTAACATCCCGGTCACACCTGCAGTTTGTAATGGCCGTGTGAGGAATTAAACTCTTTCTCTATTGTACAGACCCATCTTTGTCACTTTAACTCTAATGCTAGACATCAAGAGTCACTGGATTAAAAAAAAAAAAACAAAAACAACAACAACAACAAAGAACAAAAAATAGGGTCCAAAAGCCTGAGTGCACTCCATGAACTGGATTTAATTCACCAGGCAGACTATATCATTCTTTCCTTCTTCACCAAGTCAAAAGTGAATTATTTTCTGAGGATCCACAATGTGATTACTG